>JAHHUM010003022.1:0-197723 GCA_036173005.1 Crenichthys baileyi
AGCAAACTGTTCGCAGCATAAACACGCTGCAAATGAAGCCTGCCCTCCCCCAATGTTAACTCTCAGCAGAAACTGCTAAATGTATGATTGATGTCATGAGGAGAAATTTAATTCGCTCCAGGAGCTGCAAGCTCATTAAAACATACAAGTTGGCACAGCGAGGCCCCCCCAGAAAACAGCCTCATATTTTTGGTTCATGTTGTAACACGCATGTACCAGCACCAGACGGAATATGATGGAGTTGCTGGTTCTTTTCTGTTTTTTAGCCATTCCCCTGGCCCACTGTGTACACAGTAATCTCATTGACTGTGGTTAGCATGGCTCTGCCCCTGACATCGCCAGCGCTGCTCTCCATAACCTTATAAGTAAGTCCCTGCACACAGTCTCTTTTGTAATCTTGATCACTTGCTGCATGGTTCTGTGTGTGTGTGTGTGTCTGTGGGCGGCTTTGGGGTCTTCCCGGGGGGGGGGGGGGGGACGTGCACCCTACCCTTTTTGCCCATCGGGCTTGCTTTGTCATAGAAAACAGCCAAGATGAAGGATCACGAATCAGAGGAGAAAGTGATAGGAAGAAGTGGTGGTGGTGGTGGTGGGGGGGGGGGGGGGGGACAATGAACCAACCCAAACTCTGTTTCGCTTCAAAACTTACTAAGACTTTCTGACAGAGATTTGGACAGGGTTTAAAAATGGAAAATACTAAATTAGAGATGGATGGATGGATGGATGTTTAGAGAATAACAATAGGGAAACACCAATACATTTCCAAACTATAAGTTCTAAAATACTTCCAGACTGTATAGGAACTCTGGATATAAATACAAACCCACAAACACATGGCTACCAAGTCCAAGCGTGGGCAACTCTTCTCTTCTTCCTCTCTACTTTGGTGCTTGCACTTGTTCATAAACCCTGTTTGTCCATGTAATTCCACCCTCTTTGTTGATATTTTCCCCCACAGTCTGTATTGATCTCACAGCCATTCTGTGTACACTGGTGACTCATATCTCCAGCTGAGCATGTATGCTCTCTCTGCAGGTTAAAAGCCTGGGACATATGCTGTGGAGATGAGGCAACAAACTAGACTGAGAACAACCAGGCATCGCTGAGATTGAGCGGTACGTTCTTAAAGGCTTAGAGCAATTCAACTATAACAAGTCCCTTTTGATGGTATGAGAACTTGTGTATGTATCTTAGACACTTTCCTAGAAAGAATTTATGCCCTTGGTCTATTTTTCCCCCATAAGTATGGTCAGCTGCCCTGCCTTCTGTGTCTGCTTCCTGCATTTTCTCCCTGCCTCCCCCGTCTCCTCCTCTGCTCTCGTCCTAAAGGAGCTCCACATGGCCCTGCAGGCTGCAGTCTCGGCTCGTCCGGCAGAGGAGCACTCACTCAGCTCACACTAACAGCCCACAGGTTCAGAGGTCACTCCCAGCAGACCTTGAGATTGCAACCGTTTGAAAGCAGCCTCTCGCTCAGTCAAAACAGCCCCCCTCTCTGTCCATTTGCCTGCCTGGCTGCTGTGTGTTAAACTGAGAGAAGAGTCTGAGGGCAGGATGCATACTAATGCTGTCTGACTGACTGGCTGAATGACAGCCTGGATTGCTGGTGGGATGAAGTTGCTGACAGTTTAACTGGACGGCTAACCGGCTTGTCTATCTGACACTCGGGCTTAGAGTTTAAGAGCTTGGCGGACTGACATGTGCTGTAACTTGTAGAGGGGAGACAAAATGAAAGTAAGACTTGATTACAGTAATATAATACAGTTTTTAAACAAGTCTCTCCTTTTCTTTCAGAAGAACCTCCAACGAACCAAATGGTGACCAACAGAGCTGCTTAGGTGAATCCAGTTTTCTTTTGATACTCATCAAAGTTCAGTTAAGATGACAATGGGATGTAGGAATTAGGATAAAGCAAACTTAAGTTATCAACAAGGAATATATCTGTTTTAATTAATAAACTGTTTTATTAATTTTTATAATGAAAATAAATGAAAACTAGTCAGTTGCTACTACCAACTTCCCAGTTCACTCTGCTGTCCATTAATCTAGTCATCTGTAACTGCCCACTAGGATCCACAAGGACGCTCTGCAGATGTCCGCTTGCAGCTCCTATATATGTGAATGCAACGATAGCAACAATAACACTCCCATCCAGAGGGTGGCGCTAAACACAACAGGTAAAGAATACTGTAAGAATCAGATCAGCAAAGCTTTTTATTAAGAAATACAGTGAGGTGAAATCTGCTGTTTAACCCGTTTGGATAATTAATTTCTTAAGAGATAAAACTTTAAACTCCCACTGGGAGGAGACCCTGGGACAGATCCAGAGTATTATGGAGGGACTCCTGCTAGATCCCCTCTGGCCGGGGAATGAGCTGAATTGTGATGCTAAGGAGAGAGATGTTTCCATTTCCTAAACAACCCGATCTCAAAGGACGATGTATGGATGGGTGGGTGGACGAGTGGACGGACGGATGGATAGATGGGCAGAAGGATAACGCAGGAACCACAAGTATACAAAAACCGCATTGATATCATGATGATCACTTTATTAGGACTGGATTGGAACTGCTCCGTTACTTATTCTCCTGACAAATGAAATTGGCTTTTTGGAGGCCTTAACATATTCAAAAACTCACTACCATTTGGTACATAGGTAGATCCCTCCAAATCATGAGATTAAAAGTCTCTTGGAGGTATGTCCTAAACCTAACACGAAGTCATCCATTTTGCCTCAAATGGTAGTTTTTTGGGGTTTTTGATGTTTCATACAAGCAAAACTCTAACAAACTCCTCCTAGGGATTTTGAGCAATCAGCTTCAAATTTGGTCAGTATGAACTTAAAGCATGGGGGATCAAAATATATCACATTCGTGAGTTTTTTATTATGCTGAAGGGGCGGGGCCAGGCCTAAAACTTTGCATCATGAAAATCATGTCCCCTGAGATCAGAAAGTCACTTTTATTTCAATTGGAAAGGTCACTCTGACCCTCTTGACCTAATCAACTCGAAAGTGTGTCAGAAGACAGATAACAAGCTGGTCTAACTTGGTTTGGAACACAGAAACTGTACTGTGGTGTGGCCGTGGTGCAACGTCATGCTGTGGGTATGCGTTTGGCTCTAATTTCCACATATGTCATCTGATCTGCACCAAATTCAATGTGACCAATCTTAGTCCGCCCCCCAAAAGATATTCAGTGAAATATTTGGTGGGCTTGGCCTAATTCTTCCACATCGCCCCCTACAACATTTTAAAAAATCAGCTCTAACCTCTAGAAGGGCCTTTTGAGAACATATAGATCCATAAATAATTTAAATTACACACAAGTAGACTATTGCCTCATAACATGACTTGTTTATTTTAGGCTATCAGAGTAAAGGGGAGTGAACACAAGTGCAAACAACACTTTGCAGATATTTGCTTGTAAAATATTTTTTCCCTTTTTTTTCCCTATTCATGTGGTACTTTGGGTTAGCCTGTCACATAAAATCCCAATAAAACCCATTAAAATTGGTGGTTGGAATGTTATTAAATGTGAAAAAATCCGAATGGGTATGAATACTTTTGCAAGGGACTAAGTTTTAATAGAACACATCAGTATCCTTACTTATCATAATGAAAATGTATTACTTAAGCTGCTCAGGTTCAATGCGAAAGGATCAGTTTTATATTATAAGAAGTTTAATTTAATACTCTTCTAAATTTAAAGGAAAATCACACCTATTTTTAGGGTGTATAAAATCAAATAACATGGGTGCATAAAGAAACTAAAAATGTGGTGTCTATAGAAATCTTTTTTTTCTTCTGGCTGTGTTTATTTACTAACCTCAGCTGCAATAAACAACCCCTTTTACTGCTCTGTTATCAGGAAACATTAGTAGGTAGATATAATTCAGACACAAACTGAATTTTTTTACTACATTACCTTCCAGAGAGATTACTTTGTTTTTAAATCAACAGCAGGTTGAAACTCGCTCTTTTGTTTTGTATGTGAATTGCTTTCGTTTTCCTTTTTTTGACCTTGTGATTGGGGAACTTTGGGGCTGATCCGTCAGGATCAGGACCCATCTCCCAGAGATTACATTATGTGTTCATCCTGCTGCTGCTTGGTGACAGGGACAGGTGGACTTCAGCCCACATCAGCTAAGAGCAGAACAGCTCTGAAGGCTTTGAGAATGGGAGATGGAAGTAATAACTGAAGCCACTAACAGCCCACCTCTCTATGCCCCCTTGTCGTTGCCTCAGGCTGTCTGTCACAACTTTCTTTCTACCTGCTGCCTCTGAATATCACACCCGACCATTCCTGCTCTCTTACCTTTTAAAAACACATTAAGGGGAACAAAAAAACACGTTTCCTGTCCTTTTATGTTATACGCGCACTCCAAATCAACCCTCACTTGTCTCCCTTTCTGTCCGTCCATCTGTCCGGCTGCTCAGCACCATCACTCAGACTGCGCACGTCTAGAGGGAGTCCAGGTTCTCAAGCGCTCCCCTCTCTGACTTCTGCTCCTTGACCATTACTACTCCATTATAAGCGGCGATGGAGGGCTCGCCGCAGACGCCTAATGTATCCATTTCCCCCTCCATTTAGGGCTCGGCAGCCCAGTGAGCTCCTGGAGTGCTCCCTGATTGGGATTGAATGTCCATTTTAACTGCAGTCCAGCCACCGGGGGAGGAGAGAAGAGGAGGAGGGGAGAGGAATAATGGAAAATACAGGGAAGAGGATGCGAGAGTGGACATATGTTAAGTTAAATGAGGGGGAAGGGGCAATAGAAGAGGCTTCCAGTTTCTTGTTATTTCTTCATCACTTTCTCCTGTTCTTTTTAAGCAAACTCTGAAATATGCCTCTGTAGAAAAAAAAGCATTTCTCCTTGGGCTGCGATCCAAGAGTCAGATCTCAGCCCTTGGTATTCTCAAGGTGCACCTCTAAGAAGAGGGATTTGGAATTGAGATGATTGGAGTTGGCACATCCTCAGAAGGGGCAGTGGGGAGGAGAAGGGGTAAGAGGGTGAGGGAGTAAAAAAGAAAGACAAAACAAAAAAAAAAGGCGGAAGATCACACATAAACAAGGACGTGACCTGCAGAGGTGCAACTGTACCTTGTAGGAGAACTCCTCCGTTCTTTCTGAAGATGGGGCTCCCCGACCACAATGGAGGACTAGAGAGGAAGGAGAGAGATGAGAAGAAAAGAGGAAGAGAGAGAACTGGTCAATCATTTGATCTCGCGGCACCAGCCAAACAAGCCCAGCCGGCTTTCTCGTGAGGCAGATAGCGAGGCAGGAATTTGAGCCCATAAGCCAATGCTTCTGATTATAGTGATTAGAATCCCGGGTGTCCCACTGTTGCCATTATTCCCTGCGATTACCTCGGAGAATTACAGCCTCCACGCTGCAGACCACGGGGGTAATTTCTCATGACAGCCCCCCACCGCACGTCGCTGGTCCGTTCACACACAGCCGCTCTCATTGCCGTGTGTGCATTTAACAGTCGCCTGTGGCACGCAGGCATGTTTAAGACAGATGTGCGTCCAGGGTGACACATTAAAACAAACAGAAAAACTTACAGGGGTTAGACAATGAAACTGAAACACCTGTCATTTTAGTGTGGGAGGTTTCATAGCTAAATTGGACCAGCCTGGTAGCCAGTCTTCATTGATTGCACATTGCACCAGTAAGAGCAGAGTGTGAAGGTTCAATTAGGAGGGTAACAGCACAGTTTTGCTCAAAATATTGAAATGCACACAACATTATGGGTGACATATCAGAGTTTTAAAAGAGGACAAATGTTGGTGCACGTCTTGCTGGCGCATGTGTGACCAAGACAGCAAGTCTTTGTGAGGGGGTTTAAGAGCCACGGTATCCGGGTAATATAAGGATACCACAAGAAGGACGAACCACATCCAACAAGATTAACTGTGGACCGCAAGAGAAGCTGTCTGAAAGGGATGTTCGGGGGTGGCTAACCCGGATTGTATCCAAAAAACATAAACCACGGTTTGCCCAAATCACGCAGAATTAAATGTGCACCTCAACTGTCCTGTTTCCACCAGAAACTGTCCGCCGGGAGCTCCACAGGTCAATATACACAGCCGGTGCTGCTATAGCCAACCTTTGGTCACTCATGCCAATGCCAACGTCGGTTTTCAATGGTGCAAGGAGTGCAAATCTTCGCTGTGGACAATGTGGAAACATGTATTGTTCTCTAATGAGTCCACCTTTTACTGTTTTCCCACATCCGGAAGAGTTACGGTGTGGAGAAGCCCCAAAGAAGCGTACCACCCAGACTGTTGCACGCCCAGATTGAAGCATTGGGGTGGAAAAATCAGTTGGGGGGGGTGAAAAAAAAAGTTGGTTTTTTTTTTTTTTTTTTTTTTTTTTTTTGGCTGGCCTATCATGGACATTCCCTTGGCCCAATAACTTGTGCTAGATGGCGCAGTCACTGCCAAGGACTACCGAACCATTCTTGAGGACCATTGGTGCATCCAATGGTTCAAACATTGTATCCTGAAGCGGTGCCATGTATCAGGATGACAATGGCACCAATAGACACAGCAAAGACTGGTGAAAGATTGGTTTGAATGAACATGAAAGTGAAGTTGAAACATCTCCCATGCCTGCACAGTCCACCAGATCTAAATATTATTGAGCCACTTGTGGTGTTTTTTTGGAGGAGCGAGTCAGGAAACGTTTTCCTCCACCAGTATCACATAGTGACCTGGCCACTATCCTGCAAGAAGAATGGCTTAAAATCCCTCTGACCACTGTGCAGGACTTGTATATGTCATTCCCAAAACGAATTGACGCTGTATTGGCCACAAAAGGAGGCTCTACATCATACTAATAAATTATTGTGGTCTAAAACCAGGTGTTTCAGTTTCATTGTCCAACCCCTGTATGTATTATTGTTGGAGCCCCACAAGCCTCTTACTGGTATCAAGGTAGACCAAGGATTAAGTCATATCATTCCAACAGTTAAGCTCCTTTAAATACTCCATAATGAGTCTTAGGCTGTACAGAGCAAAGAGTAATGCAGCATTGCCCCCCTAAAGGTGGACCACCCATCACTTTATTAAGCTAGTGCCGTTTTAAAACTCAATTTGGTTAACTGCGAACAACATGTCTGTAAAGCAGCAGACTGCAGGCTAGCTACCCAAGTAGATTTCTACACTAATAAAAGTTCTTTTCACAAATTTTTAAAATAATTAATAGTTTTAGTCCCACATATTTATTACATTTCCTAAGAAATCTCAAAAGCCACCAAGATCCCTTCTATAAAATGGTCTTCTGATAAATTTAAAAGTAACAAAGGCAAACAGTGAGATGTTATTTTGTAATTATAGTCCTACCCTTCTGCACGGCCTTTCTGAGGGCGGTAAAGGCCTTTATTGTTTTTAAAAGCAAACTGAAGACTTATCTTTGTGGTTTGGCTTTCAGATTACTTTTAGTAAATAAGTACAATCGCTTATTCCTAATCTTATTTATATCAAATTTTTATGCACTTTTAGTTTTACTTTATTTTTTGTAGAAATCTATTACGTTTTTTGTATGAAGTAAATGTAGATTCAGTTTAAAAGTATCTATTCATCTATTTTTTATCCTTTTTCTATAATTTATGACTTCAGTTTTAACACTTTTTTCAGGATCAATGCTTTTTAGGATTTTTATGTATAACTTTACTCTCGCTATATCATCAACACAGTTTCTTTTAGTCCTTCAAACCAACGTGACCTCTGCTACCATTTCTTTTTAGCTCATTATTTTTCTCTTTTTGACATTGTTTGTTTTTCCATTTCCTCTTGATTTTTTTATCCACACACATCTTTGAGTTGCCTAAGATGTGTATAAAGAGTGCGTATAAAGTGTGTATAAAGATCTGTCAGGTGTATAATCTAGATTTCTGCTTTAGTGCGGGTATCAAATGACAACAAGTCGATGTCATAGATGTTATTTTAATAACAGTGATAATCAGTAGTTTTATTATTTTACCACCAGTAGGAATAACTGTTGATTTTCTGTTTTAAATTAAATCATGTGACATATTTTGTATGAATTTTATTATAAATATAGAGATACAACGAAACATTGTCAAGGTTATTATACCATATCATGTATAATTCACACTGGAGATGCACAGAGAAATCACGTTTTTCGACTGAAAAACTCTCGTTCTAGAACTGATTTGGTTCAGCTGACTTCAAACTTTGGTGTTTTGTTGATCACCAATGTGCATTTCCCCCAGTTTTACGAACAAAGCATGAGTCATCAACAGTGGTTCTTACACAGCATGGGGGGGAAGTTTGGTGGCGAGGCAGCGGAGCTTGCTGAGCTGGGCGCAGTGTTCCTTCTAATGCAAAAAGAGAGCATCCATAAACTACCGTTACTACAGAAAAGGAGACGCAAGAACAACTTTATGTAGAATGTTTTTATTTGCATACGCATACGCATCCAAGAGTGTTACGGAAACGAGTAGTTATACAATGCATGTTTAGTGTTTTTTTGAAAACATAAATAATGTTTATACGGTATGTTTTTGTCTTAGCTGCCATACTTATTGCTTCTATTGTCTGTGGCTTCGACCGGCCCATGGGGCCAAGTATTCTGCCGTGCCCAAGTTAAACCAGAGTTCACGTTTTGGAACTTCTTCTCATTGGTGGAAACACGCGTCACTGCTTTAAAATTATGTTCAGGAACCAGAATGGGCTCTGAACAGCATTGGTGGAAAAGGAGTACTGGTGACCTGAATCGGTCAGTTATTAGCCTGATATGCCCCACAGGTGGAAAACTCAGAAATTCAGAACTCCCCATTCTAAGTGCTACCAGGTCGTACTGACTACACCACTCTTTGGTGTGGATGATATTATTGAGTGAAGAATATTAAACTTAGCTATCTTTAATATCGGTGAGGTCGGAAGAAGCATAGAGATGTAAGAAGCTATTAAAAATCAAACAATACTTCACATCATATCACATCACATCACAACATATCACATCATAGCAATATTAATGTATGCAATATAGAAATTGCGAGAGGAGTGCTTGAATGCAGTATTTGAAAAGCTTTCTAATAATGCATATGAGCTCTTTGATAGACTTTCTTTGGCCTTTCTGCCCACAACTGACATAGATTTTGGCAAACAAGGACGTAAAGCTCAGGGAAAGTGGTGGGGAAATTCTGATGATAGAAAAATAGAAAACTTTGGTTAAGTATAATCAATACAGACATCGCAGTAACCAATAATTATATTGCAATCTCAAGTTTTCCTAATATTGGAGATATTCCATCTGGCTGCGATAGAGAAAGCAAGACTTGTAGCAGATAACAGGAAGGCCAAAGGTATTACAGAAAAGTTCCTCTGTTCAATTTTCAGATTGCAACCTCTCTCCCTCATGGAACAAACTGAATTTAGAAATGCCTTCATGAAATCTCAGAGTTGAGGTAAGGGTCTACATTTTTCAGGGAATATATGTAGGGAATGCAGTTTTATTACTGCTAACAGAGCTGGAACCACGGATGAGAAATCGGCCACAAAATGCTGATTGGTGCATTTCTATTTCAAACCAACCCATGCCAACAGTCAAGGCACTTAATGCAATGCCTCACCTCTAACCCCCTAACTCTAAATCCAAGTTTAAGCCCTCAAAAAAAGCCATTTAAACAGTACAAACAAGCCCCCTGCACACACACAGAGGAACACACAAAGCTGGGGACTCACTTTATGTGATCATTGCACCACTAATGAGGGAGGTAATGACAGCATTTCTCACATAGACGGAGATATCTTCACTCATGAGTACACTCACGCGAGAAGACAATGGGCGCAGTTCTGCTGGTGAGGCCATTCAGCACGAAAGATGGAGGGATACAGACAGAGAAGAGGGTATACGGGCGGGGGGACTTTCCAGGTTGAGCAGTCTCTAGCTCTCCGTCAGACTGTATTGTTTGACTGCTTCCCCCCACTGTGCAGTTAGAAAGGCTGCCCTCAGTCAGCGACAACGTGGACAGAGGTTTTTATACTGTATGCACACACACATACAGGAGAAAGAACACCTGGAGATGCTGGAAAGTCCAAAAAAAGCACTTGTTTCCTCTCATCTGCCCAGTTCCCTTTGTAATGTTAGTTGTGTTTTTTTTGGGCTAAGCAGCTGAATGAGGCACACGTGCAGGCATGCACACAAACACACACACACACACACACACACACGCAAATTTTAGCCCTGAGCCACCTGCTGTTGCCATGGAGAGTTGCCACATTGCGTTGCCACGGCGATAACATATTTTTCCTGCGCTAACAGCCTGTCTGTTTTCCCTGCCACCCCCACCCATCTCATTCTCCCCTCTTTCTCGCTTCTTTCCTCCCTTTCTCTCAACAAACGACCCAGCAGTGCGACAGCAGCCAACTGCCCCCGCCATCTTCAAAACCCCCACCAGCCTTCTAACTACAGCCACATCATCATTGTCCGGCTTTTTCCCTCAAAGGGACACTAGAGGAAGAAGAAAAAGGAAAGAATAAGAGGAGGGAGAAGAGCTCCTCCCCATGCCCCAGACACCCTCCTTCCATCCATCCATCCTTCCCCTGCCCTCTTCCTCTCATCCAGATGCTGATGGAGTGTGAAGGAATGCACTATAGGGCTGACCTCCTACCCAGCATGCTCTGTCTCTTCCTGCTTCCCTCCATCTCTTCGTCCACTCACAGCCATCTGATGATGCTTGTATTGAATACACACAGCCAGACACACAGCTGGACTGAAAACATCCAGCTGCTCTTCCAGGCACAGGTGGGTGGGTAGGTGGTGGGTTTTGACTGGAGCAGGACTCAGTATTCCAGTCCATAAAAGAAACAACAGAGGACAAAGAAGAAGAAGCACTCCGGCTTTAACTTGCCCCCCCTCTCCTGCTACTTTTTTTTTTAGCTGTTTCTGCGTTGGACTGCCGGAGTCAGTCCTTGACCTTCACATAATGGACATGCAGAGCAACCATTCACGGTCAATAAACTTCATACACAGTATTGTTAAGAGTGAGTACTCTTGAGAGGGATATCATGTCCTATTGATCAAGTCTGAGTTCTTGGGCTTTGCATGGCAAATGTCTTATTCTAACCGACGCCTGTCAGCAGACTGCAGCTGCCCATGTTGACTTGCAGTTTCCAAACTTTGAAAAGTAGAGCTAAGATATGCACCTAATATTTACCATAAAACAGTTTAAAGGCCAGACTATACTCTTACTAAGGCCCCAGGACATTTTGATGTGAAAGTACAGTATCTTACAAAAGTATCTCTACTCCTGCTCTTCATTGGATTAAGGTCTGAACTTTGACTGGGCCATTCTAACAAACAAATTTGCTTTGATACAAATCATTATTATGCATCTCTGGCTGTATGTATTACGGTTGCCATCCTGCTGGAGGGCAAACCTCCGTCCTAAGTTTATTGTAGCCTCTAACACGTTTTCTTGTAGGATTGCTCTGTGTTTAGCTCCACCTACCCTCCCAACAACACTGAACGGCATTGCTGAAGAAAAAGCTTCCCCACAGAAAGATGCTACCACCGCAATGTTTAATGTTGGGGATGATGAGTTTAGCGTTCAAAGACGTGTGCAGGGTTAGTTTTTTTCCCCACACATGCCGTTTTGCACGTAGACCAGTTCAGTTGAACACAAATGCATAAAAAGTGATTTAGATTTTTTATTTTGTAAAATGTTTTGGGAAACCAAGCATAATTTTTTCTCATTCAATTTTTTGTAACTATCACGTAAAAACCTATTAAAATAAACTGAAGTTGGGGTGTGGGGTAAGAACGCTGTCAAAAACAATGTGTATGTAAAGACGGAAATGTGTGCATATTAGTCAATAGTTGTGCATAAGTAAAATCCACAAGAGGTATTGTATATTTTCTCTAAAAGAATACAAAACGGACCAAGAAACTACGGTACAAAGCCAGGTAATGTTAAAAAGATTAAATATGTCTTAATGTCGTTAA
Organism: Crenichthys baileyi; assembly: GCA_036173005.1. NCBI lineage: Eukaryota > Metazoa > Chordata > Actinopteri > Cyprinodontiformes > Goodeidae > Crenichthys > Crenichthys baileyi. The sequence goes on from JAHHUM010003022.1 coordinate 11,973, forward strand.
TATATGCTCTTGGTCCGACATCTTGGCGCTAGTGCTGCTGCTTCTTCTTCTTCTTCTTCTGCTGTACATAATTGTATAACTCTACCCACTATATTCTATGTTTTAGTTTTGTATTTCATAAAAATGAGAACAATGCTTTGTTTATAATACTCTTGATTCTCCCCCCTAATATTCCTTTAAGACTGAATTATCTCCCATTGCCTTTTTCTGTCATCCAATCCCGGCACTACGATTACTGGGGGTGAGGAGTGTGACAGCGCATGCGCAGCGCGAATCGACTTACTCTGTGCTCCACTAACCAGTCTGAGATCACGTGACGCCAAGTCGCTGATGTAAATTCGTATTTTCGTTTGTAAATTCTTGAAGCTGTAACATTTTATTTTGTATTCTTATAGAGAAAATATACAATAACTTTTTTGGATTTTACTTATGCACAACTATTGACTAATATGCACACATTTCTGTCTTTACATACACATTTGACAGCGTTCTTACCCTATAGAAAAGGTTCAAGTATGAATACTTTTGCAAGGCACTGTAGTTCACATATAGTCACTGCAGAACTCTTCCTACACAGTAGGTGTCACCACTGAGAAAATAATACACCACAAATGACATTGCAAGAACCACATTGGTTTAGGCCATGGTAAGCAACATCCAACTGCCATTTAAAATCTAAAGATGAAACTGCTGAGGTCAACAGAAGAAGTATTTATGTCACACTGCTTTGATGTTACGCTAAAATTATGCAAGCATATTATAAAACATGTACTTTGGATTTTATAATTGCACCAGACAATATGACCTATAAATAAAATGTATGTGGTTCATGAATTTTTTATAAAATTTAATTCCAGTATTATTAGAATCCATGTTAATGTTTCCAACACAAGCTAATATCAAAAAACCTTCTGAAGCACAAAGAGTTTGACTACAGACAAAAGAATCACGACTTTGTTCCAACAGGGAGAGAGGAGAACTTCAGAACAGAAGCAGAAAGAAAGGCCGATGGAAACAACTAAGATAAACAGATGTAAAGGCACAAAATGTGGGTGTACTTTCAAATCTTTTCCACGCCAGCCGTCTGTCCTGTAAATGTTAAACTGCTTTTGTTATTACAAGTGGCATGTAAGAGCGCCCTTTTTATCTTTGTTTTACCCAGAAATGGATCAGCAGTATCCTGTGCTGGGAGAGAGGATCTGTTTAAATCTCAAATTAACAAACCCCTGAAAGCTGATGAAGATGCAGGTCAGCGAGAGGCAGAGAGGAGCAGCTCACCTGGAACACAATACTGTATGCGCAGCAGAGTGCAGTTACAAGGATTTAAAGTTGGGTATTCCCTGTAAGCCTGAACCAGCTCCACTCCACTGCTGATTAGGTAGTCTCATGGGATAAATCTGCCCTTTATAAAAGAGTGGCAAGAAGAAAGCCACTGTTGAAAAAAAACAAAAAATGCCACAAGCCATGTAGGGGACACAGCAAGCATGTGGGAAAGAGGGAACAACTGAACCTATGTCCAAAACATAAATGTTTGGGGGAATACTGAAACTGCGCATCATATTGAATGTTCAATTCAAACCAAATAACATGGTGGTGGCAGCATTATGCTGTGGGAATGGTTTTCTTCAGCAGTGACACAGATGCTAATCAGAGCTGATGGGAAGACGGATAAAGCAAATGTTCTGACTGAGAGGGGCTGAAGACAATGCATTAAAGCACCTATTGACATTTTATTCACAGTCAGCTTACCATTCGTATTACTGGAAGGACAAGGCTAACGAAATAAATGTTGCTGTAATTAAAAGATGTAGCACATAGGGATGCATTTCTTGATGCATGTCTTTAAATTGTAAGGTGACTGAAACCTTCACAACATCTGTGGGTACCCCTGACATACACTTTGATTCCTACAACGGGCCACTGTAAAAGCTGTACACCCCACATACAGAGTAATCAGACCATCTAGCCCCATGAAAAACCTGCACTGTGACCCCTACAGAGTTCTGTCAAATATTGGTAATCCTGTCTAATGCTCTACAAGACATCCTCTGTGTTTGTTCATGAGGCATATGAAGATATACCAAGGTTTTAAAATGTTTAAGGACTTTAAATTGTTCCTTTTTAAAGACTTACTGGAAAAAGTGACTAATCAAAATTTGGTGCTATTTTTGTCAATGAGTATATTAATCAAAAGACCTGATTACTCCCTGACCTGTAAAATCAAGAAATCACTTAAACAGAAACCGTATGACAACATGAAGTAGGCTAAAAAAAGCAACACATCAGGCTCAGATCTAAAGAAATTCAAAAACAGAACAGGAACAGAGTCATCAGTATCAGTCTTGGAATACCATTCCTAAGCCTTTGGGACTCTAGTGACCCACAATGAAAGCCAATATCAACAATTGGAGAAAATATGGATCAGTGGAGAACCTTCCCAGGGCTGGCTGGCCTCTCAAAATTACTCAAAGAGCTCTTCAATGACCTAACAAGGAGATCAAAAAGAATATGAAAAAATGTCTAAAGCACTGCAGGTCTCACTTGCCTCGGAATTCCAAGGCAAAAACCACTAATGACCAAAAATAACACAAAGACCTGTTCTAAATTTCTCAAAAAGCATCTTATAAAATATGTTATTTTAGGATTGAAAAAATATTCTGGTGGCTGACGGGGAAAAAGGGGAACTTTTTGGAAGGTGTGTTACCCAGTACATCTACAACTGTTTTTAGAGTGGCCTAGTCAAAGTACAGATATAAATCTGATTGACATACCTTGAATGTGGCACACTTAAAACATTTCTGCAAAAACAGGTGGGACAACATTTGTCCATAGTGACATAAAACAAAGTAAACACAGATATTTTTTAAATGACACTTTAAGTTTCGCTGTTGTCGTTTCACCGTCTTCATTTTCTGCTTAACTCAGGAGTTCTAGCACAAACTCATTCACTGTAGTTTGTGAATCTCATGTTACAGCAGCCTGTGAAGGGCGTTTTATAAATAAAATAATTGTCTAGTGTAACTGAAATGAATACAGTACACACACACACAGTGCAGGTGCTGCATCACGCGGGGACCTCCAGTTCCCCTTACTCTCTCTCTCCCGTTTTCCTCTGTGTGTGTCAGAATGCAAATGAACAGCCCCCCCCCCATGTTCCGAATCCAGCCTCCAATTTGTTCCACTTCCCCATACCTCATTGTTCAAAATGACACTTTTACATTTTATGGTGAACCAATTATTCTGTCTTACACAGTCCGCTGGCTCTGCGAGCTAACCTGTCCAGATCACCAGATCAGCTGGGGAGGGGGCATTTGGACAGAGCAAAAGGGAAGAAGCTCGAGGGGGGGGGGACTAATGGTACCTCTCTCTGACATATCCGCAGGGATAGATGGGGGTGCAGGAAACTGAGAAGTTAGCAAAGGGGATGATGGAGGGTGCTGGAGAGGTCATAAACCAAGGATGAGAGGATGCTGCTGTGCTGTGGAGAGGAGTGTGTGGAAAACTGAGCATAGACAAAGGAGGATTTAATTGAATGATAAAGTGATAGAGGGAGAGGAGAAAGAGTGGAAAGAAGAGATAAATTACAGCAGGGATAAATAAAGAAGATGAAGAGGAGGGTGCCTTGCTAGTTGCATTGTATGCCTGAGGATGAACAGGAGGGTGTGTGGGACATTAAAAGGGGAGACAAGAGAAAGGAGAGGGAGGCGTAGAAGACGCCGGAGGAAATGCGATGGGGTGGGGGGGTGGGGTTAGGAGGCACGGCTGATGGAGTGAACATGTGCAGAAGAAAAGAATAAAAAGGGGCTTTTTTTTACCTGCGATGTGCCTGAGGGCGAGAAAGAGAGGACTGTTGTTGCATGAAAACAGCGTGCAAAAACAGATTTGAAGAGAGGATGGAGCAGGTCAGCTCCAACGCCTGCAGCGCGTGGATGCAGAGAGAGCGACAGATGGGGAGAGGATAGAGAGCAGGAGATGAATGCATGCTGTAGGTTTTGAGTTATAATTGGATATTGGCACTGAAAGCCTCGTTTGATTGGTGGTCTTTGATTTTTGAAGATCCACTTAAATCGGACACAGTCTTAAAGAAAGGTATAACCGAATGATTTATCATGGAAAACCGGTACAATTTTTCCACCTGTACTCCAAAAGCAAACATTCAATGAACATTTACCTGTAAAAACAGAGGAAAAAGGACAGAAAATGCTTCAAAACTTTATTTTCTGCTTTCATTCCCAATTAAAAATGATTTATAAAAGCACCATAGGACCCAGTCATCACATGATGCATGAAGTTTTTCATATGTTTCCAAGGTAGTCTCACTTTTTCTCCATATGCTGCCTACTTTGGAACAACACATCAAATTAATGTATTTTTTACTCATGTTTATGCTAAGGAAAGGAAAAGAACCTTGTGATTTATTCAACGGGTTTTATATACACTGGTCAAAAAAATAAAGGGAACACTTAAACAACACAATATAACTCCAAGTAAATCAAACTTCTGTGAAATCAAACTGTCCACTTAGGAAGCAACACTGATTGACAATCAATTTCACCTGCTGTTGTTCAAATGGAAAAGACAACAGGGGTAAATCTTTGGCGATTAGCGAGACACACTCAATAAAGGAGTGGTTCTGCAGGTGGGGACCACAGACCACTTCTCAGTACCTATGCTTTCTGGCTGATGTTTTGGTCACTTTTGAATGTTGTGGTGCTTTCACACTCGTTGGTAGCATGAGACGGACTCTACAACCCACACAAGTGGCTCAGGTAGTGCAGCTCATCCAGGATGGCACATCAATGCGAGCTGTGGCAAGGAGGTTTGCTGTGTCTGTCAGCGTAGTGTCCAGAGCCTGGAGGCGCTACCAGGAGACAGGCCAGTACACCAGGAGACGTGGAGGAGGCCGTAGGAGGGCAACAACCCAGCAGCAGGACCGCTACCTCCGCCTTTGTGTAAGGAGGAACAGGAGGAGCACTGCCAGAGCCCTGCAAAATGACCTCCAGCAGGCCACAAATGTGCATGTGTCTGCACAAACGGTTAGAAACCGACTCCATGAGGACGGTATGAGGACCCAACGTCCACAAGTGAGGCATATGAAGATATAATTCAATTCAGTTTCAATTCAGTTTATTTATATAGCGCCAATTCACAACACATGTCGTCTCAAGGCACTTCACAAAAGTCAGGTACATACATTCCAATTAATATACCAAGTTTTTAAAATGTTTAATGACTTTAAATTGTTCTTTTTAAAGACATACTGGAAAAAGTGACTAATCAAAATTTGGTGCTTTTTGTCAATGAGTATATTAATCAAAAGACCTGATTACTGCCTGACCTGTAAAATCAAGAAATCACTTAAACAGAAACCATATGACAACATGAAGTAGGCTAAAAAAAGCAACACATCAGGCTCAGATCTAAAGAAATTCAAAAACAGATCAGGAACAGAGTCCTTAGTATCTATCTATCAGGAATACCATTCCTAAGCCTTTGGGACTCTAGTGATCCACAATGAGTTTTGCGATTGAGCACATCTGGGACATCATGTCTCGCTCCATCCACCAACGTCACGTTGCACCACAGACTGTCCAGCAGTTGGCAGATGCTTTAGTCCAGGTCTGGGAGGAGATCCCTCAAGAGACCATCCGCCGTCTCATCAGGAGCATGCCCAGGCGTTGTAGGGAGGTCATACAGGTACGTGGAGGCCACACACAATACTGAGCCTCATTTTGACTTGTTTTAAGGACATTACATCAAAGTTGGATCAGCCTGTAGTGTGTTTTCCACTTTAATTTTGTGTGTGACTCCAAATCCAGGCCTCCATTGGTTAATAAATTTGATTTCCATTGATGATTTTTGTTGGAATTTGTTTTCAGCACATTCAACTTTGTACAGAACAAAGTATTCCATGATAATATTTCATTCATTCAGATCTAGGATGTGTTATTTGAGTGTTCCCTTTATTTTTTTGAGCAGTGTACATATGCAGTGGGAATGCTTTTATTTCCCAGCAGGGACACTGAAGTTGGTTCAGGTTAATGGGAAGATGGATGGAGCAAAAAAACAGGACACTCCAGGGAGAAAACCTGTTAAAGGGTGTAAAAAAGGCTTGAGACTAGGGTGAAGGTTCACCTTCCAGCAGGACAATAACACCAAACATACATCAAGACCTACAACTGAATAGTTTAAGTCAAAGCATGGTCATGTGCTAGAATGGCCCAGTCGAAGCTCAGTCCTATGTAGATCCAAATGAGAATCTGTGGCAAGCTGGAAAGTTCAGAGATGCCTCCTGGCCAATCTGACAGGATGAGCTATTTTGGCCAGAAAAATAGTCACAATTTTCAGCCTCTAGATGTTCTGCGCTGGCAGAGACATACTGTAAAAGATATGGACCTGTAACTGCAAAGAATGGTGGTTCTACAACGTATTTGCTCAGGGGGGCTGAATATTACTGACAGCACACTTCTCAGGTTTTTATGTGCCAAAATGTTTAACACCATGCATTATTTTCCTTCCACTTCCCAATTATGCACTGCTTTCTGTTTTTTCTGTCAAATAAATTCCCACTGAAATATATTCATGATTGTTATAGTCTGACAAAATGTGGAGGAGTTCAATTTACAAGTGACTGTAGGTAAACTTTGCATTGGGTTAGGGACCCTCTTGCTGGCCTGAGGGCTCCAGGAGAAATTGAGTTTACCCATGACAGGTTGACAAATGCAAGGTAAAACTGGTCATCAAGCAAACAACACCTTATTACATAGTGATAATGTATTGTTGGCTAACTGTTTAAATGTAAAACAAGTTGTATGAAATGCAAAAACAATCATGGAGAATATAAAATGGAGGACATTGGTGCTGTAGTGGCTTAAGGGTTTAACAGGACGTGGACCGTTAAATAAAATTCTGATCAAGGCGTCAAACAGCCTCAGTCCAGTTCAGATAGATAAAGTCACAGGAGATCTCAGTTGATCTTTGTTGGTTTTTTACCTGTGGTGAAATGTCTGAGGAAGGTTGGGCGGGGAGGTGGAAGGTGCGGCCAGGCTGGGTGAGTAAGGATGGTATGGCGTCTTCTTCAGTGCCTGGATCAGGTTGTGCCTGTACTCTGGGTCTATGGACCACAGGGAGCCTTTGCCTATGCTCTGAGAGAGGGAAGAGAAGACAGGAGAAGGAAAGAAAAGATATGAGAGATATGTTATTAGAGGTTGTATACCACCTCTTAAAGTGCGTCTCAGACTCCTTAGAGCAGGCTGACCGGAGTCGCCAGGTGGAGAACCAAACGTTCATATTTACCTGTTAAAAGAACAATTCTGCATTCCTGCTGAGTTAAAGACTCTGAGAAAAACAGCAGTGTGTGATAGATTACTGCCCGAACCCACCCCAGATCTGGTCTGCCATCCAAACAATCACATATTCCACAAATAGAGAACACTCTGGAGGATGAAAACTAATACACCCCCTAACTCATACATGCCACAGAGCTGAGTCCTCCTATTCCCAGCCTCCCTTTGAAAAAACAAAAGGCAAAGCTTTTTCAAGAACATCGCAAAACTTTAACTTTCTCCACTCCAGAGGCGATAATTGTGTGTATTTTTAGATCAAGGCACCCCCCACACCCACCCTCTCCTAATGAAGCTGTCAGCTCATAGAGAAGCCGGCCTATAGATTACAGGCAAAGGCAGCAGCGAAAACACTCTGCCTGTCTGGGGATCTACCAGCCTTCTCTGTGCTTCCTTCAGGAAGTGGCAAAGTCAAGCATTTTGTGCGTGGTGGGACGAAGGATGAACACCATGTAAGTTGTCATGTTGAGATCACTTTGGAGCATACTGTCATATGATAGGTGCACTGCTGGGAAGATGTGATGACTTTAGACTTCTGCTGTCCGGAAATAAAAGAAGTAAGCTACAAAGAAAGAAATGACACATACACTATGCTGCCAAAAGTATTCCCTCACCTGCCTTGATTCGCATATGAATTTAACTAACATCCAATTACTAATCTATAGGGTACAATATGACATTGGTCCATCTTCAACTCTTCTGGGAAGGCTGTCTACAGATTTTAGGAACACGTTCATGGGAACTTTTTACCATTCTTTCAGAAGCACATGTGTGAGACTGATGTTGGAGGAGTAGGCCTGGCTCTCAGTGCTCTCGAGGTTTTCTATTGGATTGAGGTCAGGACTCAATGTGCAGGTCAGTCAAGCTCATCCACACCAAGCTCTCTCATCCATGATGTTATGGACCTTGCTTTGTGCCACCTCCAAACGTTCCCACGGAGTTATGTTGAAGCATTAGGTGTTCCTTTCACTGGAACTAAAGGGCCAAGTCCAGCTCCTGAAATACAACTCCACAGCATAATCCCCCCGCCACCAAACCTTACACTTGGCACAATACAGTCAGAAAAGTAACGTTCCCCTGGTCAACCGTCAAACCAAGACTTGTCCATCTGATTGCCACATGGAGAAGCGAGATTTATCACTCCAGAGAACGCACCCACCACTTTCTAAAACCCAGTGGCGGCATGCTTTACACCACTGCATCGGACGCTTTGCATTACACTTGGGGTTGGCCATGGAAACCCATTCTATGAAGCTCTCTACCCTTTGTTTTTGAGCTAATCTGAAGGCCACATGAAGTTTGGAGGTCTGTAGCAATTGACTCTGCAGAAAGTCGGCGACCTGCTGCGTCAGCCTGCTGCCCTGCTTCGTCAGTCTATGTGGCCTACCACTTCATGGCTTAGTTACTATTGTTCCAAATCATTTCCACGTTCTTATAATACATTTGATAGTTGACTGTGGAATATTTAGGAGCAAGGAAAGTTCATGACTAGACTTGTTACACAGGTGGCGTCCTATCACCGTTGGAATACACTGAGCTCCTAAGAGCGACCCATTCTTTCACAAATGTTTGTAGAAATAGCCTGCATGTGTAGGTGCTGGATTTTATTGACCTGTGGCCATGGAAGTGATTGGAACACCGGACTCCAATTACTTGATGGGTGAACAAATACTTTGGCAATATAGTGTAGGTCCAAAGCATCAAGTCATCAAGACAGAAATGAAAACCTCATGTATTTTACATCATTTTGCAACAGACATATATCTGATAACATGAGACTAAATTCAGTTGTAGGTCAATCAGTTTTTCTTTTTAATTAACATGATTCCACCACAGATTCTCCAACCTAATACAATGCTGGTGACATTTACTGGCCGTGTTGGAGCATACAGAGAGAGGGATCTTTGACCATTCTTTTTCACGCAATCTCTTTAGATAATCCACAGTCCTAGGAAGCGTTGTCAAAATAATCCAAATTTCGTTTTAATCGACACAAAACAATCTATCCTTATAGATACTTGCTCAGAGTCGATACAAACCTAGCCATTTTTATCTCCCTAAGTTGGCCAACAACTTTGTAGAGCAGTGCTGCAGACACAGACCTACTCAGCACCTCCCCTTCCTGCAGCAGCCCACCTGAACAATCCTGGAGGAGAATAAAAACAGTGAGCTGTAATATCCAGTAACATCGCAGGTACATCCAGAGAACAGCCTCCACAGACCTCTTTAGTCAAGAACAAGTATTGTTCGCAGATATTTTGCTTATGCAACAGATGAACCGGAAAAGCGGGAGGAGGCCAATAAGCCCATATTCCAGCAGTTCTCCAAGGCGGGGATTATAAAGCAGTGTACAACCATGGCGAAGCATCTTAAAGACTGACACTCTGATGTTTAAGAGAGATTTAAGAAAGCCAGCAAAGCTCCTGAATCTGCAAAAGTAAATGTGTAAACCTGTCTGATGGAATAAGGTAACCCTATTTGCTTAAATACTAGCAATGTATAGATTGTTAGCAGATGGCTAAAGACTGGTAAACCAGCCAATGCACAGACCCCCAAGTAAAGTGGCTAACGTGGCTAATAATAAAATAAGTAAACTGTAACTAACAATGGACCCACGCTGACGCTGACAATTCGAGCAGAAACTAACCACCCTTACAAGGTTCCCAGTGCCTTTGGAAGAGTAATGGACCCACAGCATCACAGATACTTCATCATACCTCACAGTGGGCATGAGGTGCTTGTCCATATTTTCATACTTTATTGCAGGCCAAATCTGCAACCTTAGTTTTATCTGACTATCGAGTTTAGTCCCAGTAAAGTTAAGCAAATTCCACGTGTACAGTGGACTGTAGGACACGAAAGGTCTTTTCCTGGTATCAATACCACAACATTTCAGCCTGTAGATAGCATCTTATAGTTGCTATGGAGATTGGGTGAGCCCAGGATACCACTCGGTACTGTAGTTCACCAAGAGTGATATTGGTAAGGTTTATTTTTACCTCCCTCACCATCCTGCTTGGTGCATATGGTGGCACGAAAAATATGGCTCCCCGCCCAGCCTATTGGTCAATGGCTAAAAAAAGGGCCTCTGTCATGTCATATTTATACCCAGGGAAACAGAAAGCCATGGGTTACTAATTCTAAGTATTAGGAAACTGATCAACTTAAACAAGTAAAGCATCAATTAATTAAAAAGGCTTCAGTTACATTTATTTTTAAGGGATGGTTAAAGATACCGTCAGTTGGTTCAAAGCTCTGAGCAACACTCTTAACTGGAAGAAACAGAAGAGGTCACATTACTCCTAAATACCTGTCTGTTTAAGAATCCATTTTAAAATCGTGACTTCAGTTTCCAGGAAACTGCATGTTTATATTCCTAACAATGTTACTGAACTGTTAAATCCACGTCCTCCAATTAGACGCCTCAGGTTCTTAAACCAAAATCTACTCCTAGTCCCTAACACCAGATATAAAACTGGAAGTGATCGCTCTTTCCAGAGGGCTTCACCGTGAGTGTCGAACGCGCCTTTCTTGTTTTTAATGCTGTCTTGAGAGGTTGGACACTGAAAAAGCATCTTACGACACTACTATTCAAAAAGATATTTTTATTTCTTACTTTATATTTGTTTTGATCGTCTGAATTGCATTTGTTTTGTTGCTTTTGTTTTTATGCTTTCACTGTAAAAGGTACTATAGAAATAAAGGTGTGTAGACCTTTTATACCTGTTGTGTTAGGTTACTTTGATGGCATGTGTATTTAAATAGATACTGGGTCATTTCTAATGTGTGATGACCATGCAGAACCTCAACTCATTCCTTGCATCCCCTGTGTATCAGAATAAAAAAAGCTATGACCTGGTAGACTGCAGCCTCCAATGTTGAGAAAACTTAAGAACCTAATAGAACATGTGTGAACTGTTGATTTGTCTCTCCGACTGGCCTGTCTGGGTCTTTGCATTATTATAACAGCTGTGTTGAGGCTTGCTCAGTGTGTGAATGTGTGGGTAAGAGTGTGTGTGCATGGCGAGTTCCCCAGGGAGTGTGATATTACCCAGTGTGGTCTGCTCCTAGGAGTGCTTCTATTACTGCCAGCGACGCCTTCTCCTGGAGAGCATGATATTGCACACACAAACACAAACTCCCACAGAGGTGACCCCCACCAGGCCCACATTCCCTCCAAACCTCCACCCTGCCAGTGTTTATGTAGATGTATCTATATGTGTGAGTGGTGTCTGCCTGGCTGCCGACCGATTAAATCAACGCTCTCTCTCGAATGTCTGTCTGCTGGGGGCCCTCGCCAGTCAGCCAATCCAGTTCCTCTGACTGTGGTCCCCCCTCCTCCTAGGCAGGCAGGCCAATCACACGGTGCATCTCACAGGAAGGGTCTGTAACCTGGGTTATAGCAGTCGCCTTGGCAACAGGCATCATCATGGAAGCAAGCAAAGGTAAAATGGAGTTTTCATTTTCAAACAATGTCATAAAGTTGAGATATGGGCAGCCCATATGATGTCACAAATTGGTTTCTGAGGACTACATGTTATCCATCCCCATCTTGTCTCCCTGATGAGCCATTTTTCTGGCCTCATTTGTGTTCAACATGCAGCGTGTTCCTGAAAATAGTTACACAACCGCAGTTCCCCACAGTGAAAGAGCAGGATTACACAACAAAGAATCCCTCACTTTGAAAGGTTTGCCCCTACTTTGAGACAGACCCGATAAAGTATGAAACCAAATCTGACAAGGCAACGCATTAGACTTTATACACGACTTTAAAAAGGGGTGGGGGGGATTCATTTAGAGAGCAGCAGTCCTTTTATGTTCTGGAACATACAGGTGATGAAGAAAACAGGCATGTCTGGGACACATTATGATGTGATTTAGAAGGCAGAGGGGGGAAAAAGAAAGAGGAGAGAGAGGCGAGGGAGAAAAACTCAGATAGAGGGATGATTGTGAGTTGCTAACATCTGTTTCCTGTGTTATATAAGCTGTGGGGGCTGGTCTCCCATGGAAATGGGAGATATTAAAAAGTCCTGCTGCCACTGACCCTGCTGGTAACAACCACACAACTCCTGCTCCTGCTCCTGCATTCCTGAATGCCCGATTATCCTGTCGGATGAACATTTACCTGTCAGACCTCTCGCCACAGCTTCCTTAGCAGAGCCTAAAACTGTTCAGATACTGTTCAGATTAACCTGTCCTTTTGCTGTCTGTAAATGTACCCAATGAGAATTTTTCTGGTTTAAAAGGGACAGTTTGACAAGTAAAACCTTTTGAACCTTTTTACATTTGTCTTATTAAAACCAAAAACTTTCATGTATGTCCTTGAGATTGTATGCAACAGACCTTCACAAAAACGAGCTGAATTTTGGAAAGTGGAAAGAAAAATGCACATTGACTTAACAGCTAAAAAGCTGTAGATAGGATTTCTTCCCCTCTGTTGTGATACCCCTAAAAATCCAGTCCAAGCCTTCAGAAGTAATCTTATTAGAATAGATAATAAGTTCTGGTTGGAGTGTCTGTTTATAGGACAACTGTGAATCACAAACTCCTCAAATGTGGTCTTTATTGCAGAGTAGCTAGAAGAAGCCATTGTCAAAAGAAGTCCTGTTTGGAGTTTTCACAACCTGCATAGGCCTGATCAAACATGTGGGAGAAAGTGCTCTGGTCAATTAAGAGCAAAATGTAACTTTTTGGCTCATATTCACATTCTTTGCCGCATGTCATCTTCAAAGTGACACCTGATGGTGGCCGCCTCATGCAGGGGGGATGCTTCTCTTCAGCAGGGACAGGGAAGCCGGGAGATTGGCGGAAAGATGGATGCAGCCTAATTAGAAGGGAATCCTGGACGAAAACCTGCAAAAGAGGCAGTCTGTAAAGTCCCAGAAGAGTCGGGAGTGGGGTGGAGGTTTACCTTCCATCAGGTTAGCAACCCTGAACATTCAGCGAGTGCTACAATGGAATGGTTTAGATCATATTGTTGTGTTACAATGAACCAGGCAAAGTCCAGACCTCAAACTATTTCAGAATCTGTGTCTTCACAGATGTTCTCCTTCCAGTCTGACTGAGCCTGAGCTATCTTACAAAGAACAATAGGTGAAGACATCAAGTTCTAAATGTGCCAAGCTGGTACAGACATACATCAATGACTTTCAGCTGTAACTAAGGTGAAGGCGATGAAGGATCCACACTGGGGAACTAAATGCAAATACATGACATACTTTTATAGTTTTGGTTTATTAAAAAAAAACACTTCACAACAATTATGCTCTGATTTGTTTTGTTTTACCAGATAGAATTCCATAAAAATACATAGAAGTTTGGAGTTCTAACGTGTTAAAATGTGGAAACATTTAAAAGGGTATGATTACATTTGCAGGACACTTTACTGTTCATCTAAGGTGACACTTAGGGGTTAGTTTGCTGCCTTGTTGTTTTACACCTCAACAAACTTTTTAACCCCTGAGAGTCACACAAGCGCAAATTACGCCATATCTGAGCAGAGTGAGACGAGCTGCTGATCTTTATGCTTAGCTAAGCTAACCAGCTGCTACATACTCAGTGAACTTTGAAAAAGGTAGCCGTCCTCTCCCTGAGCAGTTTGTATGAAAAAAAGACAAAACTCGATGTTTTCTATATACGCAGCGATCTCTATAAGCTGCCACTAAAACCTCTTCCATTAAGCTAAATACATATAGAGATGAAATAATGGGCTAAACAATAAAAAAAAAACATTTTTAAACCATGTAACACATTTCCTAAAAAGTACAAAAAATGGTAATGTGTTTTTTTTTTATTGTAGATAAAATCTCCCCAAGGCAATAATGGTATCAATCCTCATATGAATATAGTCCCAAGCAACTAGAAAATGGAATATTTATTAATAATTTATCAATAGCAGTATTTATTTATTTATTTAATTTTGAATGAAACGGCTCTCCATACCTGACAAGTAAAATGGAATAAAACAAGGAACACAGTAAATTTACTAACATTACTAACTTCTTTCATTTCTTCTTACCATTTCCTAAAGAATCTATTTTTTAGGACATTTTTTTCCCGTGGTTTCATATTTGGCTTTAAGTGCGGCCTGTTTGCTGCACTTCAACATAACTATATAGTTTTCTCAAAGCATAAAAATGCCTGAACTCCTCCACCAGAACTACAGCACATGAAATAAATAAAAGTATGTCTTTATAAATTAAAAATAAAACAAAAAACCTTATAGAACAAGTAGGAAATTATTTAATGGCAAATTATTTTTTGTTTAAGTTTTAAGATATGACTTAAAGCAATTATTGTGCAGCATAATTGAATCTAACAGTTGCTACAGCATTATGTGCTCTTTGAGGCTCCGTCGCTACAATGATCCATCCATCCCTACTTCACAAACATGTTCAGAATGATCCAGAGACCCTGTCTTGTCTGCTGTGACCCCTTGTCTCTGTATGTGAGGTCTTACCAAATGGGCCATCTACAGTCTTTAGAAAATTCAATGCAATGTGCAATACTTTTTAGTGTAAAAATACCCAAAAAGTTATTAACAATTAGGAAAACAAAGGAAGAGATTTTTTCTGTGATTATTGTCAGGTTATGGTTGGCTAGAGCCATAGGAACACATGTGATAACCACTCATATTTAAACGCCTCCTTCAGAAGGAAGACACTTTAAAGCTGAGATCCAGACGTATTCTATATGCCTCTATGTAGGTTTTGTTAGGACAGACATTTTGGCCTCACACATGGCATGTCCGAAATCTATAGTGTGGTTTTCTACACGAGGTTAGATTTAAATGATTTAAAAAATGTATCTCGTTAGAGGCTTTTTATTAATAAATCTCTCTGAATGTCATTTTCTTCCATTTTTGAAATAGTATTTGACAAAGTATTACGTTTTCCAATTCAAATAAAATGTGTTCGACAAATGACTCCATAAACAGATAATCTACGGTTTGGCAGATTTTTTTTTATGTCGTGGTGTGGTCTTAGTTCGGTGAGATCTTCCACTAAAACAACAGCTATAAATACTTTTGTCTCTCCTACTCTGGATTTACCAGTAACATCGAATATGTCTAAAACTACATTAGATATAATATAAAATGCCCAGACTGCACACAGCTAAAGTCTAGTCGTAAGCATCAGACTAAGAGGCTTTGTTATCCAATATGCGATCATGCACAACATGACTGAATCTATATTACCAGCATTAATGTTATGAACGTGTTCAGTTTCACAAAAGCTTTAACAGTGGGGGGAATGGAGGACTCTTCTAATTTCATGTTTATGCAGAACTAACGTGGGCTTTTCAGTTTTAAATTATTAATAACATTTGCGCAAACACATAAACGCTCTGCCTACTTGCCAACATTTACAGATGCTTTTAAGGATTGAAAACTTTTCCAGTTTCAAAACAAGGCCTTTCTTGTTCAGCTTGTATGAAAAATTGTCCCATCTGGTTTGAAGTAAAATTTAACCGCCTTAAAGTATTCCTCGATTTAAACGGTTTTCTTGCATCACAGCCAAAACAGGCATCCATGCAAAAATAAAAAAGATACAGAGCCTGGACTGAATTAAACTAACAAAGATTTGATGATATGTTGCTTTTTTATGTGGAACTGCAGCGGCTAACAGATGTTTAAACTGCATCCTTTGGGCTAGACTGAACATATAGCAACGTGTGACAACACGGTTTTCTACATATGACTTACATGGTCATGATGACGACATTAAACACGGAATATGGAACAACTGGGAGTTTTCACATTTCTGGTAGGTTTTTCAAAGCGGTGTAAAAACCGACCTGAATAAGACCATTACAGACTGAGGAGAAGTTCGACTAAGAAGAGACTGTCATATAGATACAGAACTAGATCTTAAAGGCAGGGAATCACTTTCAGAAAGCATTGAGCTGTGACAAAACACCCTAAAGCCAAACGGAGACATAGTCAGACATGCTGAGGGTGTGAGATGATCAGAACACACCACCTTCTATTGTGTGATCCTCTGCTTATAAGGGTATCTGTCAAAGTGTCTCCAACACACCAAGTCTGACTGTTTTGCTCTGTGGGAAAAGGGAAAAGCTTGCAGACACATTCATAGTCGATATTTAGTTATGCTACAACCACACACCTCTATGTACATTATTAGGGATTTTATGTGATATGTTTTCGACATTGTGCTGCATGCATCTACATTCAACATAT
This sequence comes from Crenichthys baileyi, assembly GCA_036173005.1. Classification (NCBI taxonomy): domain Eukaryota; kingdom Metazoa; phylum Chordata; class Actinopteri; order Cyprinodontiformes; family Goodeidae; genus Crenichthys; species Crenichthys baileyi. Next base: position 28,515 of record JAHHUM010003022.1, read on the forward strand.
TTAACTGACACCGCTAAATGAAACCCAGTTCAACCAATGGCCTTCAGAAGTCACCTTCTGAAGGCAAAGTCCACCTCTGCGCAATGTAATCCTCGTACAGATCCAGCTGTTCTGTGTAGGCCTAAGAGAAGTACACGGAGGGTAGAGAGCATCACTGCACAATCAGCAGCGTGGTACCACTCCCCATGGCCGTCGACCTGAAATGACTGGCCGAGCAGAAGAGCTTCAATCAGAGAAGCAGCTAAGGGGCCCTGGTAACTGTGTAAGTGCAAGTTTCTTCAACACTGGAAATATTTCAGACAAGTTCGAAACTCTTTTCAATCGATGATTATGTTGAGCCATCCAACCGGTAATAACTAGTTTAGGCAGACTCATTCTAATACAGGAGTTGAGAGTGATAATCAAAAACTAAATCAATTCAGAAGTACAATCACGGTCATCAACAATTCGTTTAGTGAAGCTGAAAGTCCCCATCCATTGACAGGAAGTCGTCTTTCATTCAAGCACCAAAGATCGTTTTGTAACACCCGTTCTCTATTGACACCTGGGAGAAATACCTTTCTAATTAGGCACTAAATGCTTTCTTATGTTTACCGTGTAGTTAATTCATTTCCATGATGTTGGGCAGGTGGGAGAGCACAGATGAGCTCTTCCACTGAAAACAGCAGCTGGCTCTGATAATCTGCAGTCGCAGATACATTTTTTACAACTTTTACAACTGACAACCTTAATCTAGATTTTTATAAGTAGGTATACTAGCTAAGACAACTTTAATTAATCCTTTAACATGGTCAAGTGCAATTTTAACTTTCGTTCCATTTAGTTCATTTATAAAACTTCACTGGACAGGAAGTCCAGTTTAATTCAAATACAATCTCATTTAATCTATAAAGATAAAGATAAAGGTATGGGATTTCCTTGGTTTTGACTCTAACAGCAGAAACCCTCGCCTAAAGAATAAAATAATTGATATCTTGATGAAAATTAACAACTCCCTTTTCATCTTCAGGATTTTGCCCACAAATTCAGAACTTTTAACACAAGATGTTACTAGAGATGTCATGATTTGTGGATGTTTTTGGGTTCTTCTTCTTATTATTATTATTCTTGATAGGTTTTGAAGCATGCTTCTGTTTATTATTTTCCTGGTCATGCTTTAGTTATTGTCTTCTAGTTCATGTTTTGTCAAGTTAGGTTTTTGGATCTGGTTATGCTTTAGTTTCATGTTTTTCTGGTTATGTTTCTATTAGTTTGTATCCTTGAATTTCTGTTTTGCTCCAGTAACGTTGTGTTCTCTCCTGTCTGTCAATTAACTTCATTCGGTTCACCTGCACCTAGCATTCGGTCTCCTCGTTTCACCTGGTTCTTGTTCTATATATACACATCTGTTCTGTTCATTCCTCGCGGAAACATTTTGGATCATTCATCTCTATTCATGTCTTGTCCTTTACTCATGCCAAGCCTGTCATGCCAGCCTGCCCATGTCTGTTTTGCCACTGAAGTAAGTTTTGTTTATTAAACCTTTACTTACCGTCATGCTGCCTGCTCGTCTGCATTCCGGGGTCCTCCGCTACACAAATCCTGACAAGAGATGCACAGGGGGCTTTTTCAGGACACCAACCAATCGGTAACCACAATTTTTGGCTTGCCTGGTCGAGGTCTGTGACAGACTGGACGAAAACCTCAGGAATCTGATTATTTTCTGATCAGTGAACACACCATACCTGAGCTTTAAAAGGTTGTGCACTCTTCAATGTGGAAGTTGTGCAAAGATGTATAAAGCATTTAAAAGGAAACCGTTTTCTAGGACAAGCCTCTCTTTTGCAGCATTAAGGCTAAAAGAGAGCAAGAGACTCCAGATAACAGGAAGGCTGCGACAGAAAATGGGTTCTGTTTTATTCTTTTCCAGGTTTTATCTTCTGTCTGTTATGCAACGATCTGGAGTTGGTAATGCTGGTTCTGTAACTGTATGAAAATACACACAGAGAGGCATTTTTCAGTAATGACAGCCTCTATGGCTGTGACAAGATAATAAAACACCACAATGTTTTCGTCAAAAGGAAGTCAGTCTCAAGAAGAGGAATTCAGAAGAACTCAGCTGCAGCCAACATCTGACTCTACCTGGTAAAGAAAGTTTAGGTGATTATTCTGACCTCAGGATATGAAAGAAAGTGATTTTAGCTCGAAGTCCTCCTTTATCTGTGTTTGTGTTTTATTTTGAAGTTAGAAAGAGACTATTTCCTGCTTTCTCCTGACACCGTTTTCTGGTGTTGCTCATCAAGTGAACGGACACCACCTGAAGAAGCCTCCACGGTTGTTTGTGTTGCAGCATTTTAGGTACTAATTAGGAGAATCAAACGTTGAGGAAGTGACTAGATATGAAGCCCTGGAAGAATACCGTCACTACCGTAGCTTCTAATGATGCTAGAGTTGGTGCTTGCGCCAGAGCGTAGCAGCACTAAACTGATGGTCTATTTCAACGCTTTTATTGCGACAGGAATGCATTAGCTGCACTCTAGTTCAAATTCTGAAATATTTGGAGCGATAAAACCTAAATTGGACAACTATACACTGAACGGTGGTTCTTTATAATAAGGAAACATTTATTCTATTTGTGAAAATACAAAGAGTATTTTCTACACGTTTCTGGCACCTTAAATTTAGACAAGCATTAGAACTTCAGTAAATGGACTTGTCAAAACTTGACTGAATTATTGTGATTAAAACACAGTTTGTAAACCTTTACCTTACTTAAAATGGGGTTGATTGTTTTTCCAAAGACATTGCTAAAATCATGTCTCGTATCCAGGACCCCAAATCATCTTGTCTTGTGTGCTGGGTGTATCGCTACACCCCTACTACCCTGTTTACCGTGCTAGCAACTACTATATGATGACAAACATGGTTTAAATTGCAAACTCTTAATTGTTCCATTTTTTTTTATCTTTAAATGTTAGCAAAACCCTATTTTTTCAGCTTCACACAGCGTGATGTTGTCTGTGCTCAAATTGTACGTAATTAATGACCGCTTACGGGAGCAAGGGTAAAAAAAAAAATTTCAATCTGAATTGGCTAAAATCAAAAGTGGCTAATTAAAGCTTTACAGAGATCAGACATTGGCCACAACGTTCTGATCAGTGCATCTCTGGATGTTACAGGCAGCAAGTTTATTTGTCTGCAAAAACAGAAGAAAAAAAAAGCTGTGCCAATTTTTGCAGGATGAAGTGCAGCCGTCTCTGTGAAGGATCGCAGATGTATAACCTTTACTAAAGTATCTTAATATTGCATCCAGTATTATGCTGCTTTAACAATCTTCTGGGAAGTGTGATTTAGGAAAAACAATGAGAAAAAAAAAAACACTTTAACCAAGCAATTGTACCCTCACCTGAAATAGTCTAACAGTTTAAATGTAAAAACATGAAAGAAAGCTCTCATCTGAACAGGGTGAGGTTAAGTTCAGGGTGACACTTAAGTGCAACGCTGAGAGACTTCACAGTGAGTCTCAGATTACAAAACTGCCTCTCTGCTGTGATTTCATAAGAGCCTTTTAGAGATATATTGCTGACTCTGTGTGTGTGTGTGTGTGTTTATGTGTGAGTGTTGCGCTGTTACAACATTGATCTCCAGCACTGATCCACAAGTCTGAGGGCAACAACACTTGCCATTAAGGCATGTCATTCAGCACAGAGAAGAATCCTGTTTGTAAACAAAGCCATGGCAACAGCGAGACTCAGGCTCTCTCTCACGCTCTTGCTCGCAACTTGGGGCTCCTGCACACACACCCAACACTGACAAACACAAAACTACACTGCAGTGGGCTTATTTTGAACTAGTCCCCCATCTTGTCATCTACCTGGATGACAACAAATAGGCCACTGTCATATTAATCTGCACCTCTGTAAATGGATGGAAATATAATTTGGTGCGTTCACATCATCCTGCTCTCCCCCTGTTCTCCTCGTAAGCTCCAACAGATCTCGATTTATCCCTCGTAACCATAACATGACCTCCCCTTCAGCGATTCTTATCTCCAGCTCTCCTCCACGGTGAGCAGTGAGTAAATCCTAATGCAGCATATAGAAAGAGATCTTATAACCTTAATTGCATGCTCGGTTCAAAGGAAATAAACAGGTAGGGGGGGGGGGGGGGATATTCACATGCAGATATTCTCGGGTAAAAAAGGCAGAGTCTGAGTGAAATTACAGAGATTCTGTAATTGCAGCTTCAGATAAAGCCCGTTTCTTGGCAGGTAGAGTAAGAGTCTGCAGAGATATGCCCTCATTTCAACACCGGCGCCGCGCTCATGCGCGTGTTTTGTGTTCTTTTTATGCATTCGTGTGTGTTGGGGAGTGTGTGTGAGTTGGTGTGTGTGTGTCGGTGCACGTTTGTTTATTTGTGTGTCAGAATTGCCCAGTGTGTGCTTGTGTGCAAGAAACACAGAGAGAGCGAGAGAGAGAGAAGGGGAATGGGTCTGAGGGGTTAATGAGCGTGCTGTCTTAAGCAGTGTGCAGTGACAGGAAGACAAGACAAGCCATCCTTGCCAGAATCACCTCTCCACAAGCTGCTCTGCACATGCACACAATCACATATGTGCACATAAGAGGAGGACATATACTAACCCCCCCACATCTCAACACCTCTGAAACACACATCCACACATTTATATACAAGTCTGTAAAGCCAAATCAGTTTTCTCGTTGCTACAGCAACAGCATACTTTATGTCAACTGCAACCTTGTTACTATGGAGATATGTATACAAGAGAAACTCTGGGCCGTCGTAGTCAAGGGCCAGATGACAGCCCAGCGCGAGAGTGTGAGCACATGCACGGAAACACACTCACACACACACACGACTGAAATCCCATTCTGGTTAAAGCCAGACAGCAAAGGCAGTCAGCACCTCTGGTATAATCTCCATCAGCGCGAGCATTGATTCTCGTCGTTTGTCCCCCACCTAACAACCCTTCGGGCAGGACGGGATCTGAAGGCTGCTGGCATCTGTTTTTTTAAATCCTCCGGTATTAATTTAGCACTAATTGAGAGAGGGATTCGCTCCCAGTTTACCCTGAGCAAAAATCTGCTCGGGAAAGCCAGTATTAAAGGCTGCATCAAGACTTAAATCAAAAGCGAAATGCTCTTCCCACCAGGGAAGCACAGAACGTCGGAGTGAAAGAGAACTATGAAAGCGGAGATCATCAACTATTGATAAGGCTGATTCTGGTACAGCTGTAGACAAAATACAGAATGTGTTTGACTTCACGTTGAATGTGTCTGCAAGCGGCTGATAACCGTCTGGCTGTGAAATAAGGTCTAACCACACATGATGGAGTGATTATAGGCTGATACGTGTGGCCGGTGTTCCTCTAAAAAATATGTGGATAAACTGCAATTATTAATCAATGACTGTGGTTGTAATTAGGGTGCACATTTGAAACAAGATGGATTTCATCAGCACATTACATTTTTTTTTTATTTACTCATACAGTAACGAGTTATATATGGCGGCCAGGTTATCGGCATCTGTCCCTGGACTGGAGTAACTTCCCAGAGACGTTGATGAAAATCGGCCGGATTTTGATCTGGGTTTTGCTGTCCCATTTGCTGTCCACCAGGGGAAGAGTGGACTGGGCTGCAGGAAGGTTAAGATGACCTACAAGTATTTTTGTCCAAGTGAAATGCCAAGATGGAGAGCTTTCCCTTGCTCTTAAACATGACCACATTTTGTCACATTACCGCCACATACTTTTTAAGGTAACAAACAGAGCAGTGCATAATTGTGCATTTTGTTGCCCATTCATCTTTGACAAATAGCTCAGGGATGGGGTCTTGTTACTGATTGTCAACTAGATTTAGCTCTGGACTTTGACTAGGCATTCTCACTCATGAATAGGCTTTGATCTAAACCTTTTTAGTGTAACTCTGGTTGCATGTTTACAGTCAAAGTCCTGCAGGAATATGAACCTTTATCCCAGTCTGAAGGCTTCTGCAGCTTTTAACGGGTTTTCTTCCAGGATTGTCCTGTTTGTAGGTCCTGCACAGCATAATGCTGCCACCATTAGGCTTCACTGTGAGATAATGCATACAGGGAGATGTGCAATATGAGCTTTTTACCAAACTAGCTTTCAGCAAGTCGTACAAAATATTTATTTTTAAAATAATAAATAAAAAAAATCACCTCCTGTGCAGGATTCTGTTTATAGGTGCTTAAGTAAAAGTGATCAACTAGTTTTCAGATTTTGATTTCTGAAAGCCATGTATGATTGTCTGCAAAATGACTGTGTATAAAATACTTTGAAGTTCGATGTTGTAACGTGACAAAAAGTGAAAGTGTTAAAGCATTATGAATACTTTCTAAACACAGCAACATTATGAAGTTATTTTCTAAACAATAGTGTGTATCTCTTTTCAGTGTATTTTCAATTTCTGCAGAGACCCACAGTGCGTGAACATTTATGCTCATTTTTTCATCAAATGCTTTGCCAAAAGATGTATTAAAATTGCCTGTTTGCCTTTATGAAAAACAGTTTACACAGCAGGTGTGAGTAGTCACCTGGAACCCTCACCTCCTTTTAGTTAATTTGATTAAAACCCAATAAATCCACCCAAAGGTTCTAGCATGAGTGGTTAGTTAATCTGCTCCTGTAAAAAGCTTTCTGGCCTGAAGCTGCAGTGCTGCAAGTCAAAGCTGGCCACAAAAAGCTCAACAATAAGACAAGCAGTGCTTGACTTGATTTGGTGAGAAAGGGATAACAGAATTGTTGATTTCTTTACCTGACTGCGATCTTTGTCCACCTTCTTGAAACACTTGTTGAGCGACAGATTGTGCCGCACTGAGTTCTTCCAGCCTGTTGGAGCATTTGCAAAATAAGGGAAGTGCTCTAGAATCCAGCCGTAGATGTCCTTCACTGGCAGCCGCTTGTTCGGCGCATCCTCGATGGCCATGAAGATCAGGCAGCTGAAGGAGTACGGAGGTTTCCGGTTGGCCCCCGCCGCCAAGTCGTACGCCGAGTGTGCGTCGGCGAGCAGGACGTCGTCTGGAGACGGGGACGAGGAGGAGGGCGAGCGGGGGTGCTGACTGTCGGGATCCTGCAGAGGGGAGACGCTACGCAGCCCGGAGTGGCTGAAGCTGTTGAGGAGGTCCGTGCTCTCGTGGAGCCAGGAGAGGCTGGTGAGCTCCTCGTCCTCGGCCTTGGAGAAGGAGGCAGACAAGGAGAGGGAGAGGTCGGCTGCCTCGGCCTCAGACGCTGCGGCGGTGGCGTCCCCCTGCCGGTAGGGTGGGCTCATGCCCTGCGAAGCACTGGCTCCACTGCTGGGGCTCTGGGCCTTCTTACTGGGCGGCATAGTGGGTCCCATCCAGCCCAGGGCTCACTCCTGTAGAGCGGCAGAGGTGGAAGGAGAGAGACAAAGAAAGAATAGAAAGAAGGTCAGCTTGTGAAACACAAGTCATTCGTTATATTAAGCCTTCACTTTTCTTAAAAGGTCAAAAGGAGGAGATTTTGACCACTGTTGCAATTAGGCTGAATTACATCTGAGGAAAAATGTGCATCATCATTTCCCTCTGAGGCTTTCCGTCTAATTCTGACTGGTGCAGCAAATGTAGTGCTTCAACGGCTGAGGAAATATTTCCTTGTACAACTACCCTCTAATTACCAGTGTAACAGCACAGTATTGACATTACACGGGGTTGCTGTCATAACACGTGAAAACTGTTAAAGGTCTAATGGTTGCAAGGGCTCAGAAACTGTGTCGGTGATTTAACATCTCTGCAGCATGAGAAAATGTAATTGTCAGGGGCAGTGCGATAATTGGTAGCAGAAAAGAAACCCTCTTAAATCTTAAATTCCTGGATTTACAACATCAGAAACAGCGTCCAATGATGAGACTTAGTTCCACAGCGGGATATCTGTGACAAGACATGATCATGATTGGGGTAATTTACCAAGAAAAGAAACAAATTAAAGTGTGAGTTCAAATCCATCCCTGCTCCAATCAGACCATTATCCTGCCAACATAAGAGCAATGCCGAGCTCGTTACACGCAGGCAGAGCGCAGTAATTGAAGGGGAACGGGCCTGAGCGTCACACCACAATCAGAAGAAGGCGCACAACTGGGCCTTTGATTGTCCTCTAGCACAGACAGCTGTGGGAAGGCGCCCGGCAGCAGCTCCAGCTAAAACTTAATCTGCTCTGAGAACAGACACACACACATCCACACATAGAGCGACACTGATGCAAACATGAATAAAAGCAAAAGCATATACCCTGTAAAATGGAATTTTGGAAGGCATTAAACCAGAAAATATTTATTTTATAATCAAGCATATTAGTTTGTAAATGTGATCAATTCTAACAATCTTGGCTACCTTATTTACTGACAAATCCTACCTAAACAGTTTGATAAGATGTTTTATGTAACTTGTCCTTTCCTAGAGGACAGTATGCAGTGGGTCTGGTTGCCTTAATGTGTCAGAGCAGATTTTCTCCGACATTATAGACTTAAAGCAGGAATTTCAAATCGCAGATGTATCTTTGCTTAAACACGCAAAAAAACACATCAAATAAACACATCAAATAATGAGATTATTACCAAGAAACTAAAACATGATTGCATGCTGGGAAAGTAATTCAGCCATTTGATTGGGGTGTGTCTACCTGGTACACATCTACAAGCTGCAGGTAACTAGTCTTTGGGAACTGAAGTTTGAGGCCCCTGGTTTTAAGGCACTGGTACAACTAACTTGGCACCATTAAGTATTTGATTACTTGTTGGAAGACATAATACTATTGGGACATTTACCAACCCTATTGGCATATTTTCTTATATTGGTGTTGGGCGCACCAGTATGACCTGGGAAAGACAGAACAGTCGACTCCAAAGCTCTGGAACAGCAGGTCTTACCTGTGGTTGTCAGGGATTTTGTGTTTCTTTTTAAAAATGAAAGAATGACAGGATGGACAAAATGATCTGAATTATTTGTAACTAATTAAGTTGAGTAAATGCATTTAAACAACTGGATTATTTAACCTAGATGATTTAACTCAGAAATACTGATTAAAATCTACCCAAATGAACTATATGGTTTGTATAAATTCTACCAGTTTGTTCTACCGGTGTATGAATGTACAGACAGATCCACACAGAGCAGCACCATTAGGACATGGGGATTAGGGCTTGATATGTTTTGGGCCTTCTCTGTGTGCCGCGATCGCTCTCTAATCCAAGGTGATCATCGGCCGATCTGTCCCCTCACTCTGCACCATTGACTGACAGCTGTCACCCACGGCGACCGGCCATAGCGTGACAACTGTCAGCATGCCACAGCTCCGGCTACCATGTCACCATGGCAACAGAGCAAAACAACTCATCTCCTCTCTCGTCTGCCTTTTTTTTTTCTCCCTACCCTCTATGTGTCTGCCCCTCTTCCACCTATCTTCCGTTTTTCACATTTTTATCAGCACAGATAGCTGCTTAACAGTGTTGACAGGCTGTTGTGGAAGGACTGAGCTAAATATAGAGCTGTGATGCACAGCCGCATATAGCCGGGCCGGCCCACAGTCACCTCTGCGCTCCTTCCCACTGTCTCCACAGCGCGGGAAAATGCTTAGCAGGAGCTGATGCGCCTTTGATCTCGCTCCCGCTTCCCATCGTTACTCTCCTCGTTTCGCTTCTCCCGCTGTCTGACAAGAGTGCGTGCTCATTCAACAAGCTGTACCTGTCTGAGGTACAGCGTTGTTGCACCAATATTGACATTGAGCATAATGAATTCAAATTGGCCCGGCGACGATATAGCGCCAGAGCTGAAAATAGAGAGCGGCAAAATCAAAGAGATGGGCGAGGTGGAGAGGGCGTTTGATAGGCTTTTCAAGGTGTGTGTGTTTGATGCTTGTTTCTGACAGGCTTGTCGGAGTGTGTATTTGTGATGGTGTTTGTCTTGAGGAGGAAGAAAGGACATCGCAGTGACATTGTTCCTGGTAGGAGTCCACTGGAATGCAGAGATGCCTCTGATGCTCTCTTTCTCTCAGTCTCCTCTTCTTCCTCCTTGTTATGTTGCCATAGCGGCAAGGGGGCCATGAAACATTACGGCTGACAGTAAAGTCATCTCATTTTACTGTTGCTATGACAACAAACTCCTCACTGTTGGTTGGGGCCACTGCGAGCTGCCGCCCAAGCCTCGTGCCTGAGCTTGTGCATGTTTGTGCGTCGATGTGTGTGTATGTGTGCCACAGAGTCTCCCAGGGGCTCTCATAAAGCTTAACACACTTGCTCAGCTCTAAACAAACTTCCATGCAACTTCTACAGTGGCCCCTGAGGACCCACTGCTAAAGGACAAATGCAGATATCGCTCAAGTTCAGACTAAATGATGCTTGCTGTGGTGCGCCCGTGTGTGCATCAGTGTGTGTTTGTGTGTATTTGTGTGTGTTAGAAGCATCCTCTCATTTGTTTGACAGATGGGACTCTGCTGTTCTCTCTGTCTTCCTCATTCTCTGGATCTCTTTTGTTGTTTGCGTGCATTGTTTTGATTTGTGTTAGTCTCTTTTTGGCGTGTCCACGTTAGGAATTTTTTTCCTCCTTCCCCCAGATTTGGATGCACGGGTGCACTGGACTACAAGCACACTGTCTGATCCGTCTTTCACATTCTTCATGTAAAACTCAGAGCATACCAACATAATTTAAAGCAGCTGAAGTCAGTACAGTGTGTCTTTTCTCTCTGTGACCCTGGCACCAAGCTGCTTCTGTTTGCACCCTGAGCATACGGACTTTAAAAGACACTCCATTGGAAACACCACTCTGGAACAGTTAGTGGCTGCTGGTACACTTAAATCAGACTGTTGCTATTATTATACCGCTATGTATGTACAGTAGGTTCTTAAGAGTTTTTCAACCGTATTGCGGCAGGATTAAAATGATGAGTGGATTAAGAGAAATTATAGCTATTGTAAATAGAGTTTATTAACGGAAAGCACAGAATTTATTGCAGTCAATTGAGAGTTATTTTTTGTAAATTTTGCTTTGATATTCTATAGGAATCCAATTAAGTTTTCGCATTGGTAACTTTGACCATCTACACTCAGTCAAGCTACAATCAGCCATTAAAACTCCTTGAAGAAACTTAAGGGCCATATTTTGAGTAAGTAGGGGATTTAGGTCTTATAGGTTTTCCTAAAGGATTCTGTTCAAGTGTTACAACTGACATACCTGTCTGTCTTTCTGAGAATATATTAAGACAAGGTCAATGTTGTACAATAAACTCAACCGTGCCAGGATTCTATATACAGATTTTAGCTCATTGTTTAATACTGCTATTCCTTCGACACCAATAGATAAACTTCCCCTGCCTGGCCTAAACACTGCCACTTGTTTTCTAAATCTAAGATTCCTGACTGTGATTCAGTCCACATTGGAAGAAAACATGTCCAACATAATCATGTTTAAAACTGGGATCCCTCAAGGCTGTTTGCTCAGTCCATTAATATTCACAATGGTAACATATCCACACAAGATGAGAGCTCCAAACATTGTCAGAGACTTTTCATACCCTCCATGATCATTTTGAACCAAGTAGATTTATCTATTAGAACACGAATCTGTTGAAGATACAAGAGAAACATTCTTTTTTGTGTAATGCTATTAGTTATGCAATAAAATCACAATAAACTGATTTGATACTGTACATACAGGAAGGCAGCAGCGCTGTTTCATGTACCCAGGTATAAAGTCCATTCCGTCAAACATATGTTGCTTAGACAGTATTATCTTTGAAAAAATATATAGTTTTTTTTTCTCATTTGAGCTACTTGTATTGTTGCTAATCTTTTCTTTAAATGTTATGAATAGTAGCCCCTTGAAGCATGATTGTCTCAAATCAGCATTCTTGCTCAAATTATTCGATGGCATATGCTTCAGAGAGTTTTTTCAAAACTATATAGTGAATTTGCCCCTATTTTTTAAGCCTGACTAAATAAATACTAATAAAAATCATTCTATGAAAATACAGTGATTTACTTAATGAAAGCTGTTGGTACAGTATTAGTTGTATTGAGCTTCCACCTTGTTAGCCAGGAACTCAACAATTTTTATGACAGATCTTTTGGGGGTTTTTTCTATGTATTTCTTTCTTTATTTTTTGTATTTATATTGAGGTTTGATTGTGCTGAAAAGGGGAGTTTGTTATCATATTGGATGTTTTATTTTAATTTATAGGGCTAAGTAAACAATACTGCCCACCACAGTTTTGTTACACATAACGGATAGCATCCTACTGTCCCTCAGTAAGACAGTGACTCATGTTGCAGACAAGAAATGGACCTCATGACACTAATCTAATTTTCCTCATTCTATTCTAAACTTTCATAATAAGAAAAATAAGATGCCTTTGAAATTATGAGATAATAATATATAGTTTCAAAAAAATAATCATAAAAATGCTCAAGTGTATTGTATAAGCTAATTGAATCTGATTTTTCTGAGGATTGTATATACTTTCCGTTTGGGCCAAAAATAGGACTAATTAAAACCACAGTTCAGATCAGATTAACCTAAGTGGCTTCTTACAGCTAGATTTTAAGCAATGAAGTCATATAACCACATGCCCTTACAGTAAACTAGCAGTAGATTATAGAAAATGAATTTAACTCATTGAATTTTGAACCTCACGAAGGTTGATACGACTTGATGCACTAACAGTAGGAAACATCCCATGGCAGACATCTTTATTTCATACCTAAAAAAGTTGGGGGCAAAATGAGGAAAATTATTAAGGGAACATAACCATCACCTAAAACATTTTTCTGTACCATTTATTTTTTTTTTACTCAACAACAAGCTGAATCTACATCTATATTTACTCGTGGACAGCCAGCTGCCTTTGCATCATGGCTTTTTCGCAATTTCATTTAGATCTTGTTTTCTGTAGGAGGGAGTTAGCATTTATCTTTTAAACTTTGAACATATTAGACAGTATTTGAGAGTTAGTTAACTATAACTCCTCATAATTATAATCAATAGATCAAATCATAAAAAACTGAATCGATTTAAAAGGTTTTTGACTAATGAAAAGTGATTACATCATCCTGCCATCTTAGGAAAACCTCAATTATTAATTTTGAGTATTTTATTAAGTTTGAATATACTTGTGTAATTTTATATGGACTTGCTTTATCTTCATGGTTAAATGATTTTGTCAGTAGAAGACTGGAAGTGGCATTTATACAGCCTGTTGTAAAGCTTGTTTAATAAACATACATGTTGACAAATTGTTACAGTTTATCAAATACAAAAAAACACTGCTGGTCCCATTCTCCCCTAGGATGCTTCCTATTTCAGTCAGTATGAAACTGTTCCTTATAAACATGAATATCATTAAAATCAAAACATTTTTATAGATTTTAAAATTCACCCAACTGAGCGTGATGGCGCATAGTACATTAAGGGCTATCTAATTGGAATGCTGTCAGTGACCGCGATGTATCCCAGCTGACCTGCAGTCAGCTTCGACTCTCTGAAGCCCTCACAGCTGGAAGCTGGGCCAGCAGTGTTTGCACGAGTGGAAAAAGGTTAATAAACTCCTCAGAGAGCAGACAGGGTGTAAGCTAATTCATGTGCTCTAATTGACAGTGTAATCATCTTACACCACATTCAAGCTCTCACAAATACTTGCCTAGATCACATGCCATATTTACGTAATCCTCCGAAGATCTCCATTCCCTCTTGGCAGCTTTTTTCTGTTAGAGTTGCAGGCTTTCTCAGAGCCGGAGTCAGAGGAAACATTTCAGCAATGTCCTTCGTCTCACCGTTCTGCGCAGCTGCACCATTAGCCAAACTGACTTTCAGCAAAAATCACCAAGTAATCAAATCTCAGAACCTCCAAAACCACATCAATGCAGATATATTATAATACAACCCAGTTTGGCTTCTGACACGCTGTCAGCGGCTCATTTATACTTTACTCTGGGTCTCCAAGGACCAAAGCAACTCTTAGAACTTTGTCAGGTTGATTGCAGCTAGTGACATATGTTGCATGACACATCCTCGTGCACCCCACTTTCCTGTCAGTCTTCACTATACACTGCAATAAAGCCAGTGCCATGAAAATAATCCCCCTACCCCTGAATGGAGTAGTAATAGTAGTGTAGGAGATAGCAGCAAAGAATGGAAAAGCGGCTGGTAGGAGTTATTACTTGCAGAGGCGTGAGCTCAACCTTGTGGCTCCTCTGGCCACAGTGATAAAGCCAGAGTCAGATGCACCGAGGCAAAACTAATCTGGAGTTTTGATGACAAAAGGACGACCTTTATCCTTCCTTCACATAGACCGGATGGACAGAAGGGGAAAGGAAGACCGACAGAGAGAAGGGGAAAATGAGAAGTCTGTAAGAGACTGGAAAATAATAAATTCTGCTACATATATGTCAGCATGGTTTGCAGGAGGCCTTGTGAAATTCTCCATTTCCAAGCCACAAAATTACTTCCCCCACCATCACTAAGTCCAGCCTTTCCCTGGCAACAACCATCAGGGTTCCAGGGGGCTTTAAGGGAGCAAAGACACACCAATCACATCCTATAAGTTCTGACAGAGTCTTATTTTTCTGTCATCTACAGCAGCAAAGAGTTATGGAATAGAGGTCAAGGTCAGGGTGTCCTTGAGAAATACTCCTGACCCCTGTGTCTGTGCTACACTCCATGCTGGCAGGCAGCTAACAACAGCTGCACGCACATAGACGTGAATACATTGAATACATTAGTTCAGTACATACAGTGCCTTGCAAAATTATCATTACTCTTTTGTATGTTTTCACCTTTTGCCAAGTTGCAAACACAAACATGTATTTTATAGGGATTTTAATTGGGAAAATAACATCTAAATGCTGTAAGATTTAGTATTCACCCTGAACACACCATCCCCCAAACAAGCATGGTGGTGGCAGCATCATGCTATGGGGATGACTGTCTTCAGCAGGGATCACCTTACAGCAAGACAATAAGCCTGACCATACACCCAGAGACACAATGGAATGGTTTAGGTCAAAGCATCTTGATGTGTTAGAAAGGCCTAGTCAAAGTACAGTGGTCAATTCAGATTTAGAATCTCCGACAAGACTTGATAATGGATTTCGCAGACTCTTCTCATACAGTCTGACTGAGCTTCAGCCATTTTTTCAAGAGTAATGTGTCAGTTCTAAAGACCTGCAGCCATAAGATGGTTCTACAGAGTACTGACTCAGGAGGGCTGGATACAAATGCTCGCTGCACTTTTCAGGTTTTTATTTGTTCCAAAAAATACCACTTCTACTTTACTAATTAAGTACATTTTAAACGCAATTTGTTGAACTGAATGTTATTTTGTGTTATCAGGGTAAAGGCAGCTGAATACAAATGAATGGTATGGTGGGAAAAAAAACAGAAAGCCACACGTCATTTTTAAAACTCCATTACATTTATGGCACTGATTTAGGGGGAAATGTTTACATTTTATGACTTATGGTTGGGTGGAATGTGTCAAATTAATTGAATAAAAAATTAAATATGAGCAAAATGAGCCTTTCTTCTGCATACATACTTTTCTACTCTTTAGTTCACAGAGTCCTTTGCCACAGCATTTCCCATTATCCCCTTTTTTCTACTGGGAAAGCCAACAATGTAGATAAGAAGATCATGATATAGTTAGGGGAACTGAGCCCCAGAACTTTCAATTTGAAAAATGATAGCATAAAGCACTTCAGTGCTGCTTATGCAGAAAGAACAACTCTAAGCTGATTTGCTGTAGAAAACGCAGGAAAAGCAAATGTGCAACTAAACTTGTGGGCAGAAAAAGATGATAAAGAATAAAAAAAAATCTAATTGTTTAAGAGGATTATTCAAAGTGACACATGCGAAGACACACAGCCGCCGTCCTTCAAAGTGGCTAACCAACAACGCAAACAGACATTTGGATTGGGCAAACACAGAGTCCGTTTGGTCTGATTCATCAGCGGGCAGCGATCATGAAGTCACGCTCACTCTTGGTCTGTGAGGACCGAAAACAATTAGAACGAGATGTACACACAAACAGAGGCACAATGAGGCAAAGTGAGGCTGCATACGTTGCTGCCTCAAGGTGACTTGTGTTTGCGTGTGTGTGTGTGTGTGTGTGCAGCCTGAAGGTGGTAAAAGAGTGAAGTGTAGTGGTCTGCCTGCAACAATCGGGTCAAACTTAAAAAAAAAAAAAAAATCAAGACCCAAGGGTCCACCTCATTCGTATGACCATGACACACTGTCGCTCTCATTTGCAATCAGCTTTTTAAGCCTTTTAGTTTTCATGCAGCTGACCTGACACACAATGGTTGCAGGGCCCACCGTTTTGATGTGCCCTTTACTCTAAAATGAGGTGTGCCATCCTTTGCAGACATGGGATGTATAAAAAGGAAACATGCAGAAATCCTATGCAGGAAGAGCGGACCATTAAGTAAAGGTTTGTTCTCTTTATGAGCATGTAAGTGATAATCTGACCGGATGTTTGTAAAAGCCAAATCAATTTGTTGTCCTAATATAATCATAACTTTTTATTATGTCAAAACAATGAAAACACAAAATACATGCATGTTTTTAGCAACATGTGTTGACAGATGAATAAATATCAATAAATTCAAAGACACACATTCTGGCCACATCATTTAGCGTACGTCCAACAGCACTACCTTTAGGAGGTGCTCTATAAGTTAAACATGTTTATTATCTACAGTATGTTTCAACAGATTTAACTAAAATATAGTTTTTGTGAAGAAAAATATATGTCTGTCATGTCCACCTGAAAAATAAAGCCAAAAATCCAAGAAAAGTGACATTTGAAATATGCAAACATATGAATCTCTTAATGACTTTACTGAAACACTAACCTATAGTAATTCTCAGAAGAACAAACACTGTAATATAAACAATTAGAGCTTATTTTTAGTAGTCTAGCTAATATTGCCTGATCATTATGTACTACATGCACAGCATTTACTAAATTTGCCAACTGTTCTAATTCAACATGATCAAAATATCGCAAGGTGTGTGGAAAGGGCTTTCTTCATGTCCTTACAGGATTTCTTATCTTATGACAACAACAAGGAGACATACAAAGAGTTCCCCAAACCTGAAAATCATAAACAGAAACTAGGTTGAAATGTGTTAGTTTCTTGCTCACAGAAGTGCTGGTTTTTATTCTCAGGTGACTTGACGGTGTTTTCCGTGAGAAAAGACAGTGATGAAAAGTTTGTCTGAAACTAAACCTCTGGATTAAATTCAGAACTGATTGTCAGACTACAAGGGCGTTGAAACAATAGCTTTATTTTCTAAGAAAGTATATGATTCCAGCAGGATGAATTAAACTCATTCTAAACCTTTGATGTTGTCAGTTGCTCGGGGTCAGTTCACCATTTGAAAATCTGCATTTCTTACCTATGTTTTCAATCCAAACCATTTCATACCCATGTGCCTATCAATCGTTTGGTATATTTAAGATTTGCTCAAAGAAATGCTGAAATATCATGTGTAAAAATTGTACATTACACTGTATTTTTATCAATGACAGACTGAATCCCTGTTGGGCCTTATGACTCTTATGTAACATGACAGATTATGACTATTAATTAAAAAAAAATAGTTCTAAGTGGCCTCCTGAATGTAGATTTTTTTTATTTGAGTCACAGAAACCAATTTTCTTACCACCCACTGGGAATAGACGATACACAAATACTTCAAATCTTTGGTTGTCAGAGCAGGTATGAAATGGACCAATGCCGTGTGTATGTGTGAAATGTGAGGTCATAACCTCCAATCATTCTAAAATATTCCTGAACGACTTCCTGGCAGGATAGTTCTTACTGAAGTCAAATTGCCAGACTTCCTTATAGCAGACTATAAATCTATAAATGTGAAAGAGGGTATAAAACGTCTCCAAGGCAGGTATGAAATGACTTATGATCTGTATGAAACGTCCAATGCTCAGGAATGGTCACTCTTAAATTACCTACCTCTTGACTGAAGGGACAATTCAACAACTGGAATCAGGTATGTTGGAGCAAGGACACATTTAAAATAAAGGATTGTCCACCTCTACTATTGAGGCTCCTTCACAGCACAAGCTAAATAATCACTGGTGTTTGGAAATGGAAAGTTCGTCCTTCTGAAGTCTACCTTAATTTTGTCTTGTTCACGCTGAAAGTCAGGTTGTAGGCCTTAAACTTGTGTACAGACTCATCAATGTCACTGATGACACCTACAGCTAGGGCTGCACGATATTAGGAAAATGTGTAACGTGAAATCATATTGGTCCATACTGCAATACTGATATGTCTTGCGATAAATAAAGAATTAAAAAGTACTAATGTCTTTCTGCTTTGGTTTCATACCAAATATAAACCCCAGATAAAGAGTATAAATAGCCACTGGAAATTTAAAAATAACTGACAGAACAGGAGGGGGCCTATAACACAGTCCTGAGGTGTCCCTGTACTCACTGGGATTGTTCTTTATATATGACTGTCAACTCCAACTCTCTGTTGCCGATGAGTCAGGAAGCTAAGGCTCGTGGTACAGATACCTGTGTCATCGAAAACTAATTTAAGTTCCCAAAAAAGTTAAAAGTATGAAATGCAAAGGGAAGAAGTGGTGGTGGAGTGACTCAGGACTCCCATGATTCCGGAGGAACCATTTTTATGGTTTGTATATTAATTCTATTTTGCTGTTCAAATAAAGTAAATACCAACAAATAAGCAAAAACACTTTTGATACTTAAAAGATGCAGTCAACACATCCTATAATGGTCTTAAATCAGATTCTCAATTCAGGTTTGAATGCTTCCAAACAAACATCAACAGTATTAATAATTCCCACAGTAATAAAGACAAGACTGCCTATGTCCAATTTTTCACAGTTTCTTTCCTCAGTACCCTCCATCCTTTACCCAACCCGTCCCTCACTTCCTCTAAGGCCTCCCTGTCTTTTCTCTTTGACAGTGAGCAGGTCCCTGTTGGCGCTTCATGCTCCTTTACAATACTGTGGGAAAGCGAAGACAATGTGTGTGTGAGAGGCAGAGAGAGGGAACAGTTTGAGTAAAAAGGGAAGAAAGGGAGTCTGCCAGAAACAGTATACGATAAATCAAAGCAGCCAGTGCAGAGCCAACAGAGCTTTGATAGTGGGCAGAGAGGAGTTCAGGCCACAAAAGAGCAAAGAGAAAGCCTCAGCGAACTGCTTAAAGAGGGCAGCGTCATCTATCGGGATCCCCACATTGAGGGGAGAGTAGGGTAGATGATGCTTTGAACTGGTAAGGTTTTTTTTCTTTTTTTTGTTAGACGTTTGTCCTGCAGTTAAAATAAAACAAGAAATGAAACATTGTTCCAACTCTGAGTCTGTTTTTGTTGTTTCTTCGTCCCCCTCTGGCTTTCCCACTTATCTTTAACAAACAGCAGCCCAGGCTCTCGGCCACTGGCCTAAAGTTGATCCAGACAAGAAAAAAACAAAACAAAACATGGCAACCACTGGAAGAGCAGTCTCAGTTCCAAAGGTCCACCCTGTCTGGCTTCCCAAAGCCCGGAGCAGCTCTTTGGCCAAAAATGGATGGATTGGAATCATTAAGCAAAAGAACTCAAACTCTGAGACAAATGTTTGTGATCAAAAAAATATTTTACTGACTCAATTTTGGCCAATAAACTCATGACTGAGCAGTTTATTAAATCACCTTTGGCTGAAGAACTGAGGTTCTGGCTGAGAGGAGAAAAAAGTGCACAGACAAGGACAAGAGAGTGAAGCAGCAATCTGTCAGGCGCCTATACACTCCTCTCCGGCCTGCCTATGCTGACGATTCTTCCAGGGCTTCTGCTGATGATACAACTCTGCTTACATCCTTCACTCCTCCCTCCCACTCCTACAAGCTGTTTTTAACACCGCACAAGATACCTTATGTCAACTGAAACGTGCTCCGAATGCTGACAAAACTAAATTCAGGCTGTTTAAAAACCCCAAACAGGCTAAAAATGAAATGTGATATCACATCTCACCCTTCTGTGGAGCTTTTTTTCCAAAAGATCTCCTCTTAAACTTTTTTTCTGATGGCTTCTCCTACTGAACAGAGTTCAACAACAACAAACTAGTTTGGTTCAGTTCTAAATGTACTCGGTCTTAAATAAAAGGCCAATCATTGTTTTTGTTGTCTGATCAACACTGTTTAAATTACTATACCAAGAATTGCTGAAAACAAGCTAAGAGTTCATGTTTTTACCTAAAGATTTTATGACGTTGGGATT
Organism: Crenichthys baileyi; assembly: GCA_036173005.1. Lineage (NCBI taxonomy): Eukaryota > Metazoa > Chordata > Actinopteri > Cyprinodontiformes > Goodeidae > Crenichthys > Crenichthys baileyi. The sequence continues at coordinate 48,779 of JAHHUM010003022.1, forward strand.
TTGTTATTTTCAAACTAAGATATTTCTTTCCCAAACCTAAACCTTCATGTTGCAAAACGCTGTTATGATTTTGCACAGTTAGATTTTAAACTGCACTTTACACGAGTTATTGTTAATACATCAGCCAGAGACCCAAACTGGCAGATATTTTTCCTTCGATCCGTTCGGATCTGTAACCAGTAGGACAAATGCTAAAATAATCTTCTTTTGTTTAGCAAACATACCAAGTAACAGGATGTACTTTTTTGCTTCTTTGTTTTACTTTTATAAAAATCAGATAATGGTTATAAAAAAATATTTTGATGCATTAATCTTGCGTTTCTTTCATTTTCTGTTGGATTGAAAACCACCATCTCTATCAAAGAACGAGCAGCAGATTATTTTTCATTTTGACGTAGAAAATCAGAATCAAATTGCAGGGCTGTAAAGAAAAACAAACAAACAAACAAGAAATCGATATCTGCCAGGAAAATCCCGATCAATGCTTCGCGGCTCTATACAAGCACTTCAAATAAATTTCACAAGACATGCTCAAATCCTGATGTGGTCACCTGCATGATCACAGTCAGTCTGAACGTGACACGGATCCATTCCTGCATCGTCAAGCTCGCTTCTGGCCTGGCACCAACTAAATAAATGAAGTAAAATTAATAGAAGGAAATAATAAATACACCCCCCCCCCCAACTTATACACACACACGCACAACTGTGAACAAAAACCGAGCAAGAGAAAGCCACAAATTCAAAATGTATGAATCTTTCGACCTTTATTCATACAATGACAAAAAAAAAAAAAAAAACTAGAAATACACTGAGAGAGTATTTAGTTTTAACAGAAGTTCATATTTGTGATTATGGGAAGAAATCTTCCCTTCGGTGCTCTGCCGTGTAGTTAAATTACGCTTCAAAATGACTAATATTGTCAGTAACAGTTCTGTCTAACACCTAAGGGAGTCTGTGCATCCTGCTAAAATAACTAAGAAGCACAAAGCTAGTTTGATTGGGGGGTGGGGTGGGGGGGTGATGGAGGAGGAGGCTCACTGCAATGAATTGTCTCTGAAAAGCAAGTTCAAACTCTTCCCAGTTGGATTTCTGTGCCGACTAAGATGAATGGAAAGAATGTCTGTCTGGGATGTAGGAAAAACTTCTGCAAAGGAGTAAAGTGGATTTAAATGCACAAAGGGTTTAGCCCCTTTAAAAATGAAATTGGGTCATGTCTTCATACTCTGTGCCAAAAGTTAAAAGAGAAAAGTTAATAGCATTTTCTCACGAATCTTATTTCATATTTCATTCAATTAATCAAAAACATCTCAGGTGACTTTTACAAGAAGAGAAAGCCATCAATTTCCTTAGAGCAAACCTTTCTTGGCTTTGCTTTTTCTTTCCGTGGCCTGCAGCACTCCAGCTGGTTTATTGACTGTACCTCTGCTTCCCATCAATGTCACATTCCATATTCTATGCTGTCCACCTACTTTCCAGCTACTGTTTTGTTAAAAGAGACGCACAGGTTACACGTCAAACATAGTGCTGTGAAGAAGTGTTTGTCCCGCTACAGATTTCCTCTGCTTTTGATTTTTTGTCCAACTTAAATTTTTCAGATCATCATTTCAACTTATCTTAGAAACAGACAAAGATAACCAGAATAAATACAAATGCAGTTTTCAATTGATGATTTTAGTTATTAAGTGAAAATGTTATTCACACCCATCTGGCCCTAGGTAAAAAAGGAATTGCCGACTTTGTTAAATCACGAATTAACTGTGATTGACCAAAACGTTTTGGGCTCAATTTTACTAGCCACAACAACTGCCTGACCTGTAGAATCAAGAAATCACTTATATAACATGAATATGAGGTAGGCTACATGGCAACATGAAGTAGGCTAAAGTGATCCACACATCATGCCCCTGTCTAAAGGGATTCAAGAACAGATAAGAAACAAAGTTGCTGACATTAGCCGGTCTGGAAAGGGTTAAACAGCTACTTCTAAGGCTTTGAGACTCTAGCAAACAAACAAGGAGAACCATTATCCACAAATGAAGAAAACATGGAACAGTGGAGAATCTTTCCAGGAGTGGCCAACCATCCAAAATTACTCCAAGAGTGCATCAACAACTCATCTAGGAGGAAGGAGGTCACAAAACGAACCGAACAAGATCTCAAGCTCTGCAGGCATTACTTGCCTCAGTTCCAGTCAGAGCTCATGATTCGGAAACAAAAAAACAAGGCTGGGCAACAACACAGCATTTCAGAAAAAGAAACTTGACAGTCAAGTATGGTTATAGAAGTGATGGTCTCGGGCTGCTTTGCTTCTTCAGGACCCAGATGACTTGCCATAATTGATGGAACCATTTGCGCTCTGCCAGAATATCCTGAATGGAGAATGTCCAGCTATCAGTTTGTGACCTGAAGTTCAAGCATGCTTTGGTTATGCAGAGAAGAGTGGGACAAAATTTTTCTATAGTGATGTAAAAGACTGATTGCCAGTTATTGCAAATGCTAAATGGTAGCCGTTGCCTAAGACAGTGGCACCACAACATCTTAGGTTTAAGGGACAATTATTTTTTCATATAGGGGCAGGTTGGTTTGGATAGCTTTTTACCCCTTAATTAATAAAATCATCATTTCAAAACTTTCTTAGGTACTCTGTCTTTCTGCTTTATTGTTTGAATAATTTTAGTGGGACAAAAAAGTAAGAAGCAGAAGAAACCTGTAAGAAGCCAAATTTTCCAAAGGATTGAATGGATGCAGTGGTTTTATGTGTTTGTGTTTAAAGAGTATGGAAAATTGTTTCAATTTATCCATAAAGAAGAAACTCAATGGGTTATAAGGATCCTTGCACATTTTTTTAAATTCTTAAAAATTCAAGGATTTCTTAGTGAGCTTCAATTGTTAATGAAAGTGGCGGACTTAATAAGGAGCTGTCCTTTCTTTGGTTGGTCAAGATTTAAATGGGTTTGGCAGCGAGCCTGCTTGTTTAAAGCTAAAGTGTTGCCTGCTGGACTGTGTACAAAGCAGCCCCTTGGCTATGAATGTATGCTGCTTTTGTGTGTTTTTCTTTCAGTCTTGCTCGGCCTCCCTTGATGGAGAAGACTTTGAATCAGTAGGCTAAGCTTGCTAAGGTTAAACAAAGGTTAATAACATTCTGACAAAAGCTCGTCTTTTCATTGACGCGTAACACAGTGGACTGTGGTCCGTTCTGATCCAGGTTTGTTCGTTTCACAAAATCAAACAGATCTTCAGAATGGCAGCGGAGAAGGAGGACGCTGAATGCTACTGACAGTTGTGGACAAGAAAAGAACAAGCGAGGGAGAGTAAAATGGAGAGGATGGTAAGATCATAGGGTCATTAGCAGCAATTCAAAGTCACCCTTACTTTCAGTGCATGCTGTTTGACAGGTCCTGCCAGCAGAAGTAGAGGTGAGGGATGATGTTGCTGAGATTAGATGCATAACTCAGCGCTTGATGCATGGTTACGCTTTCATATATGCACAAAGAAATACATCATGAAGTAATATGATAACCACAGTGGTAAGATGTTGCCGCTTATTAACTAGCCCCAAGACCCTTTATTTTAAAGTACCAATCTGAGGCGAGTCCGCCTGATAAACACCACAGGCTCCCTGGCTCCCCCGATGAGCGAATTGAATTCCCAAATTACCAGGCTTAAGATAACATACCTGGATAAATTGCTGCTCTTTATAGGTCTCAAATCTCTTTGTAGATATTCATCAAAGGCTGTTTCACTCCTGATGTGGAAAACTCGGGAGATGGGAAACAGAAGGACAACACACAATGTGGTTCATATTAACGCCTCTGATCTTTTATCTGAAGTCCCCTGATTTCCACTTACATTCTTCTAGCCAGTGGTGATGTGTGGGAGAAGAATAAGGGCTGGCATCCCTTTTGCCAGAAATATCAAGTAATGCACCTTTGTCAACTGGAGATTTTTAAAGGAGTGCAAGGAGAGACTTGTGCTTTATTGATCCTTCACTTCAGCCTTGAGCCCCATGCAACAAATCTGTATTGAAATTACTTCAAGGAGTCACTTCATCCCTTCTGTTTTATGCTTTCACTACATCTTACATCACCTTCTATCACTTGTCTGTGGCATCAACTCAATCACAAGTCTTTCAAAGAACCAGTTCTATCATTTATCTTTTTATCATAGATAACTACCACAAGCACCCTAAGACACAAGGAAATATTAACTTGGACATGTAGATCTGTAACACCAAAGGTTTACAGCAGTTTGGGGCTCTCACAGTCAAAGTACTGCAGTCTGAGAATTTTAGAACCATCATCAAGGCTGCTGTTACAGAGCAGTAGTTCATATCTTGCCATGTACCTTGGTGTACCAAAAACCAAGTTTAATGTGGGTCTACACAAGGCATGGGCTTGTTAGCTATATCAAGGTATCCGCCTTATTCTTACAAACCTTGATGCTTTGTGCAAAGAGCCCAGCATTCATCCATGTAAAACAGTCTCTGGCATAGAAAAAAAAAAAACAGATTAAAACATGCAGGACACTTTAAACAGATATTTAAGCAATATCTTCCAAAGACTGGGAGCATAATCTGAAGAAATGACCACAGATTACAAATACAAATATATTTAGCTGCTTTGTCAGCTCCATTTTTAGGAAAATATATATTTAAAATAAAAAAATTTCTATGCTTTTCAATTGCTAAAAGGACTTTACTTGCGCATATACCTATTTTTAATAGTCTGATGTAGGTCGACAATGTGGTCAGATACTGTATATAGCGACCCCATTCGTTTTGATTGATGGTCAGTTGGTTCCTTTTTACAGGAATAAACTTGTTTCACTTTGGGTGCATGTTTAAAGTACCTGCTAAAGCCACACATCAAGCTTAGTCTGATTAAAAGTGCGGCTACAAAGCGCAATAAGTATGCTAGAACATATTCAGGCTTTGCGGGGGACATGTCTCTTTAAGTCTGCTTTGAGCCTGAATCAAGTACAGGCTGACATCGCTGGTGTAAGCCCAACTCTGTGGGAGTCTTAAGTTGCTACGCTGATTTTGATGAATTTTTTGACATTTTCAAACAAACCAGCAGCAGCCATGCTTAGCCCGAGGTCAAATTGCACATGCTACTATATAACATTTGTACAAGCGTAAGGCTGGTTGTAACTTTCTTACACCAGTCCACAGTCATAACATACCATTGTGACATATGATCAGCTGATAAAAATAGCTCCTTGCACGGCTCATTTTACTTTAGTTTCACCGATGTTTACAGGTGAGTCAAAAAGCAAATTTTTGTCAGTGCTCCTGAGAATTACTGCAGCATATAGTAAAAGGTGTTGGCTTGACAGGCAAATAGAAACAAAGCTATCCAATGTTTTTCCCCCTAATCAAGTTCTTGAAAGGGCAGAGAAAACTGTAAAATGATATCCAACAACGCAGCTCACCAGTGAAACCTCCACTAATTAAATTGCTTTAGATTTGCTCGAAGCCATTTAAGTAGAAAAATGCCTCCTTGAACAGGCACAACAAAATAATTTGGTAGAAGAGCTGGATGACGGCCAAGTTGCAAAACTGGAAACAAGTTCAAATAGCAGTAAATCTCATAAAGCAATGAGACAGAACATGCCCAAGAAAACAACCAAGAAGTCTTGAGCTTACATTTTTTTGTCTTTCAAAAAATTTCCGTTTGCTAATATATTCAGCATTTCTACAGAAGCTCATTATGGAGGATTCACACAAAACAAACTCATGATATAATGTGTTTAAAGCAGTCCCATGTTAATCAGGATTTTTTTCTCCTCATTAAAAATAAGATAATCTTTACTGATACTAAGTCTCAGTCCAATACCAAGTAATACATTGAACAGGAAATTAATTTACAAACATGATGCAGTATCCATTTTTTCTTCACAGGGACAGATATTTTATCCCAAGAGTAGTTTCAGCAGAACAGCCTTTAGTTTCTAAAGATTTATCTGACTTAAAACAGATCGTCTTCAGTCTTCAGGTTCTGCTCAAGCTGATCATTCTGAGCAGCTAGCTAAAATGCTAAGCTGATGTTAGTTTTTATATGATTCGCCAATAATTCTGCTTGCAACATAATTTAATGAGGTTCTATGTAAACGTATGCAAACATATTATCCGGCTCCCTAAACCTTCCTCTTTGATTTGAACATTGAAAAATGTTCTGACTAGTGTTTTAGCCGCTTTCTTTCCTGACACAGGGTTCTCGCCAGCGGCCCGCTACACTGAAAGTTGTCACTGTTACGCTGAAATGAAGTGTATTGGCCCTTTGACTGACATCTAGGCTCCCTCCGTGTGTTTTTTTTTATATTGGCTATTGCGCAGGCGCTGACCCTGTGCGACCGCAAACAGTAAAGTTTTCTAAAATCATGTCAGCTTTGAAGGGCGGGTACAAACGGAGTCATATCACGGCGTTCTTCCCGGTAGCTGCTAAGCACAAATTGGCAGAAAGAAGCAGAAGAAAGGGAAGTCTGGTATTGATCCAGCATGGAGAGAAACTTTCCAATGGCTGGAATATAACCGCCTATGAGACTGGTAGGCCTTCCCATTGGGTTATTTGCGCTCACTTTTGAACCTATGATTTTACTTAATGCCACCAAGTCAGCAAATATAAATAAAATATTTAACTCCGACTTTGTGCTGCCTCTGTGCTTAACTATATTAAAGTTGTGTGCAACAGGTCAATTAATTGCTAAAACTCAAGCAATAATAATAATGCATGCCCCTCTAACCTGCAAGGTAACCCTTACAAACACATTAAACTCCAATAGCTTTTAATAGCTTAAAAAAATATCATTTCTTTTAGCCCCCCCTTCAATGCGAATGTCACTGTTACGTGAAAAAAACATATTATGTGTTAAAAAACCATATTATTATGGAAACCCCAGATTTGTGTGCATGGCCTACAATATAATTTCACATGCCATGCACGCAAAAGAAGACTGATATTTTAAAACTTGCTGGGATGTGGCTGGCATAATCACAGACAGTAGACCAACATCAGAAATTGGGAATTTACAAATTCAGTGATTGGGACTCCACGTCTATCAATAGAAAATAGCACCCCGACTCCATCAGACCAGGACAGTTTTAGCCTATAATGGACAAAATAAATCCAACTATGAGTCATAGCACACATCTGGGTTCAGGAGATGAAAGACAAGTTTAATCCTGAGGTGGTAGAAAGTGCAGGCTTTAAGGGAAGTGTGGTAAGAAGTCTAAATGAAAGTGGCGATGGAAGGTTAAAGGATTATGGATGCTACCAAAAAGTAAAGGACAACTACACGTTTAAAAAAGGAATGCTGGACATCCCAACCTGATGATTTACAACAATGTAGAAGAAGCTAAGGGTGGAATTTTCCTCAGAGCTAGGGCGTTCCACTTTTATACCAAATGGTGAGTGAAACTTGAGCACACGCACACACACATTAGCTCACATTCCTAGATGCACTCACACATGAACAGGACACAGAGAAAGGACAAAACCAGGAAAATTTGTATGCATTTACGAACACACACACACTTGATCTCTCTTCCTGTAGGTCTTGCACTTTTGCCTTTTTTACAGCGGTTTCCTGTACCCACTGCCTGTATCTCATGCTACATTCAGAGCATGAACCCCCGGAGTCAGCAAGTCTGGACACAGCTGCTAAATAGTCAGCCTGCTTTCCCCATTTCGCCTTTTCTTCTCTGCCTGTCCTCTTCCACCTTAAACTCCCCTTCCTCCCCCATCCTTTCCAGTCTTACTCCTCTTTCAGCCCTAGTCCTCCCCTCCATGCAGTTTTCCCTGCAGCGCTTCCACCATTGCTGCCGCTGCTCTCCGTGCTCCACTTTCATTAAGGGGCTCTCCTCTGATAGCCCTTCATATAACACTTAATCTTCATAACAATAAGAGCACCCTCTCACTGCGTCGAATCACCTCGAGGGGCCAGCCCTAAAGATTCCTCGCTAAATGATGTCATTTGCAGCCAGAGCCTCTTATTGGCTTTAGCGGCACGCCGGAGCCCGCCCCAGGCGCTGGACAGAGGGCTCATTAGGAGCAAGCAGGTCATACGGGCCAAGGGCATTCCACTTATAGAGATGAGAGGAGCAAGTACACGTGCACGGGCTTGCAAAAACACTCACACAACACCTCGTGGTAGGAAACAGGATCTGTTTGGTTTTTCAGTCAAAAGAGAGATGAATAAGACTATTGAACAAAGGGGAGGGAAGTTTGAATAACAGTATTTTACATGAATGGATCTTCAGGGAAATGACTGCTCCGTCGCTCCCTCAGCTCTCTATTTTGGGCTACAATTTGACAACAGGGTTGAGTGTGCGTGCGTGCGTTGGGGTAGCTGCGTTCTGGATGACTGGGTCTATCACGCTGCAGAGGTGTCTGTGTGCCGTATTATGTTGTTGTGGCGACGTGCATACATGAAAAGTGACGGCAGCTGCTCGTGAACACACACGCACTAAAAAATAAAATGTGTGCACTCGCTTGCCTGAACCTCAGTGAAATCACAGCTGTTCCCAGTTGCTACGCAGCGGTCGCGCCATCGTCTCAGATAGCACACAGCCACATACAAGTGTTAGCACGGGGAGGGGTGGTAACACCAGACTTGGCAGGGTCGCAAGGTCGCAGGGCGTATTGTGACAAAGTTGCCCGGCAACGAACACGACACATATCGTTTTCAGTGAGAGCTCCTGTGTGGCCCTGACCAGATCTGAATGTAGCTATGATGAATGTGCTGACAGATGATGATTGTTTTGCACCTGGCTTTCACTGTTGGAGCAGAAACATGTTGAATATGGCGCTGCTTCATGACAGGCCACAGTAAAAGCTTTTGCCATCTTTAGCACTTGTGGTGAAATCAAAGCATACAGCTAGGGGACATTCACACATTTTAAATAGCAGTTAGCAGATAGAAGAAGACGAAATAAATCAGACTTTACAGTTATGCCACGGTGCCGAAGTTCCTCTTTAACATCGCACATTTGCAAAAAATGTATATACTCCATTTGCCTCTTACACTGTTGGAAGGAAAGTGTGGCTTCGGGCTTTCCAATGTTACAAAAAAATGCAAAATGCAAACACAGTAACATAAGTCACTTTGCAAAACTTGTTTTTCTGTGGACAGTAGTTAGTTGAAAAGACTTTAGGAGCCAACTGCACATTCTAAGATCATCTGTTCAAACAACTACAGGGGTTGGACAATGAAACTGAAACACCTGTCATTGTAGTGTGGGAGGTTTCATGGCTAAATTGGAGCAGCCTGGTAGCCAGTCTTCATTGATTGCACATTGCACCAGTAAGAGCAGAGTGTGAAGGTTCAATTAGCAGGGTAAGAGCACAGTTTGGCTCAAAATATTGAAATGCACACAACATTATGGGTGACATACCAGAGTTCAAAAGAGGACAAATTGTTGGTGCACGTCTTGCTGGCGCATCTGTGACCAAGACAGCAAGTCTTTGTGATGTATCAAGAGCCACGGTATCCAGGGTAATGTCAGCATACCACCAAGAAGGACGAACCACATCAAACAGGATTAACTGTGGACGCAAGAGGAAGCTGTCTGAAAGGATGTTTGGGTGCTAACCCGGATTGTATCCAAAAAACATAAAACCACGGCTGCCCAAAGCACGGCAGAATTAAATGTGCTCGTCAACTCTCCTGTTTCCAGCAGAACTGTCCGTCGGGAGCTCCACAGGGTCAATATACACGGCCGGGCTGCTATAGCCAAACCTTTGGTCACTCATGCCAATGCCAAACGTCGGTTTCAATGGTGCAAGGAGCGCAAATCTTGGGCTGTGGACAATGTAAAACATGTGTTGTTCTCTGATGAGTCCACCTTTACTGTTTTCCCCACATCCGGGAGAGTTACGGTGTGGAGAAGCCCCAAAGAAGCGTAACACCCAGACTGTTGCATGCCCAGAGTGAAGAATGGGGGTAGATCAGTGATGGTTTAGGCTGCCATCTCATGGCATTCCCTTGGCCCAATACTTGTGCTAGATGGGCGCGTCACTGCCAAGGACTACCGTAACATTCTTGAGGAACATGTGCATCCAATGGTTCAAACATTGTATCCTGAAGGCGATGCCGTGTATCAGGATAACAATGCACCAATACACACAGCAAGACTGGTGAAAGATTTGTTTGATGAACATGAAAGTGAAGTTGAACATCTCCCATGGCCTGCACAGTCACCAGATCTAAATATTATTGAGCCACTTTGGGGTGTTTTGGAGGAGAGAGTCAGGAAACGTTTTCCTCCACCAGTATCACGTAGTGACCTGGCCACTATCCTGCAAGAAGAATGGCTTAAAATCTCTTTGAACACTGTGCAGGACTTGGATATGTCATTCCCAAGATGAATTGACGCTGTATTGGCCGCAAAAGGAGGCCCTACACCATACTAATAAATTATTGTGATCTAAAGCCAGGTGTTTCAGTTTCATTGTCCAACCGCTGTATGTGTACAAACTATTCATCAGTGTCATCACTTGGTAGTGGTCTGAAAGAAGTCCCCAACTGTCACCCTCAGATAAAAGGAGATTGGCTTGAATCAGAAACAATGCTGCAACACCAGTGTAAGTGTTCACAGTGACGTAACTTTTGCATCACCGCAGATTGAGAGGATGCTAACCAAGAAAGTAGCCGCGGGTTCAAAATCGATAGTAAAGTCAAGTCAAGTCAAGTTTATTTATATAGCGCTTTTCAGCAACAAGGCACTCAAGGCGCTGTACACAAGGAAAAACATTACAAAGACACAGAAAATCAAACAACAGAGGTAATTTAAAAAAAATAAAATAAAATAAAGAGAATAGAATGATGGATAAGAAAATGAAAGGAAAATTGGACTGAAAACTTTACTAATAATGTTCAGATAGCACAGTCAAAGGCCACTCTAAACAAATAAGTTGTTTATCTTGATTTAAAGCAACATAGGGTTTCGGCGCTTTTACAGTTTTTTGGGAGTTTATTCCAGATTAGTGGAGCATAAGAACTAAAAGCTGCTTCTCCATGTTTGGTTCTGGTTCTGGGTATGCAGAGTAGATTTGAGCCAGAAGACCTGAGAGGTCTGGTGGGTTGATACACTGACAAGTCTGTAATGTATTTTGGTGCTAAGACATTTAGTGATTTATAGACTAACAGAAGTACTTTAAAGTCTATAAAATAAATGAAGTCGATAAAATCATGCTTCCAGGGAAAACTTTCATGGTCAGAGAAGAAAAAAATAAGTTTTTTAAACCAAGTATGCCAGTCCCCAAGCACGGCGATGGCAGCATCTCACTGTGGCCCTGTTCAGTGGAACTGGTGCATTGTACAAAGTGAATTAATCAAATCCAATTCTTAAAAATCTCGAATCAAGAGTGATATGGTGGAAACGTGGACATAGCTAGGTGTCCTGAGAGGAGAATTATCCCAAACACGCATAAAAAATATTTTTGGATAGAAAATGCAGGCCAAAAACTAAAACTGTATGTGCTAGAAAACCAGCCAGTTTAGACAAACTCTCCAATAATGCCAAGAGGAGCGTTCAAATACCTAATTTTGCCAGAAGCTTTTTGATGCTCACAGCAAGTCTGTGGTCAAGCTACAACTTGCAATGGGACATTTAACCAAATAATATTGGAGGATTGGAGGAGCTTGGATTTCGACTCCACTTGTAGAGCAAATGGATTCAGAGACATTTGTCAAGACAAACACTGACGTTAGCTTGAGTGTAGCCCGTATTACAATGGGGTAGTTATCTGTGGGCACAGTTTTCCATAGCTCTGTGGTTCTTTCTCTCAAAAAACTTTTGAGTCTGTCATCGTGACAAATTTCAGTCATTTTCAACTGAGGGGCAACTTCATCTTTCACAAAAGGCGCCTTTCAGCAGTCTGCAGTAAATGGGTTGATGAGGAGTTTTTGAGGAGGATTTTCCATCAGAGTTGGCAGCATTTTGTTCTCACCGTTGATACTCCAGATGGGCAGAAGAAGCTTGAGGTTGTTGACAAATGTGGAAACACTTTGCACTCGGTCATTTTAAACTTTCCTCAGAGATCTAAATTTAGGTTCTTCAGCTGATTCAATATATTGACCAGAAACACCAAATCTCCATTCCACTGGGGGTCAAGAAGCTCAGGATAATCCTTCTCTTAATACCCAAGAAAGGCAGCTACAAAAAAGCATGTTACCTCTTTAAAGATCTCTGATGGAGCAGTGTAGATGCAGATCAGTGACAAGGTCCTCGTGTGCAATTAAGTTTTGGAATAATCTGTGAATGAGAGAATGGGTCTGAAAAAAATTCACAACTCCTAGCACAGGTTTCAATATGTGTACCATATTTACATACAATATGCTCTCGATGAATGATGAAATGGAATGTCCAAAACCCCTGGCATCCATCAGCAGCTTTACACAGCAAGGCCATTTGCAGATCCCAACATAGCTGGTGCACCACCTGTAGCTACTGCAGGTAATTTTGACAGCTACAAATTTGCTTTTTCAGAGACAGTCGAGAGTGTCTCTTTCAGGTAAATATCTCAGATCCTTTCATTCAACGGCACAATGTCGAGAAACTCTTTTAATTGTCAAGTCTTCTGAAAAAAACCTTCCAAATACTGCCAACTTTGGCTTGTCTTGGGTGTTACTTAAACACTTGGGAGGATCAAACCTCTCAACATTCCTACAGGCTAAATTTAAAGCGCTGGCCCAAGTTTTGACTTGACCGCCCTCCTTTTAGTCAGTGCCGTTACATGTCAGCCCCTCTGACAACGTCGCCTTTGCTTTCCACTGCGCGCAGCGGAACAAAACAGAGATATGGCAGAGGAACTTATCTTTAAAAAGAAACTGCACAGTGTTGGGGAATAATTTGGAAAACTGTCAGGATAACTCCAGGAAGCAGAAGCAGAAGCTTATGAAAGTGCAGAGAACGACACACAGAAACGTAGCCGCACGGTCTCATACACAAACAGGGACTTTGGTGTTTACATCATATGGGAAGGTATTTTTTCCCCTCACAGTGCCAGGGAACAGGCCCACGCACGGACACACAGACGCTGACTAAGGCCCTAGGACTCCTCTTGGAGTGAGGGGAGGCCACATGTAAATCTCTGTCTTGTGAATATGTATTAAATTAATGCAGCAGTCCAGCCATTTATTATATATCTCGATCTAGAATGTGTGTACCTGGGCGAAACGCTTCCATGTTGGTGTGGATTTGTGCTGCATGTGTTTGCCTGTACATGGTGTTTGTGAAGCAGTATCAAACAGCCCTCTTTAGTGTTAAGCTGTTGTTTGGTCAGTGGAATGTGCAGTGATTTGTTTGTGCTTTGGCCTTATGCAGTCTGAGCTACTGCTAATCAGTTTATCAGGCTAAATCTGCACATTTTGCATCAGTATGAATGCACATGCATTGTTTGATCTGTTTAAAGTCACTGTGTTGTGTGATTTCCCTATGGTTTGGGGTTGGAAGGAGAGGACAAAAGAAATACAAAGTGTTCTAAAGCATATCTGCGTGTGTGTGTATTGAGGTCTGTTAAAAGCTCCCAGTCCTCCCATCCAGTGTGAGAAGGCAGATGTTCAGAGCTTTAACCACAACAGTTGGTGACCACAACAGGCAGCCTGTTCTACCCAACACACAAATAGAGCCGTCTCCCTCCGTGCTTGAAAATCCATTGACCCAAGCATCAGGCTAAAACCAGATATATTTTTTCCTTGAGTTTAACAAAAATAAAAAGGCCAATCACTTAAATCACTTCTTCTCCATGATGATGTTTACTTTTGCTAACAGAGGGAACTTGTTTGTGCCACATCTGTGGAGACAGTCCTGCATCATCTCTTTTCCAATTTCATTCACTTCCCAGCTTTGATTGTTGGCGAGTCCCGGGATGAGGATCAGCAAAGGTCAGACAGTTGCAGAAGGAGGGCAATAAGGTGATGGAGATTCAAGCTATGACACACTGGCGAACCCGTTGCAAATAGATGTCTCTCTCAAGAGGCTGTAATAACACTATGCCAACAATGGATCTGTCTAAATTTCCCATGTGTTTTCAGTGTCTTGTGAAAACATTCATACTCCTGAAATTTCTGTTTTGTCACATTACAGCCACAAAATTAAACTTTACTCAGATTTTATCTGAAAGACCAACAGAAATGAATGCACAATTATGAAGTGGAGGAAAAATGAGTTTTCAAACTTTTTAAAGAATTAAAATCTGAAGAGTCTGTTCTGCATTTGCATTCAGCCCCCTACATCTGTACTTTGTCGAACCACCTTTCACCACAAGTACACCTCCAAGTGCTTGGGGTACGTCTCATTGTTATTCTTCTTTTAAGATAGCTGAAGCTCAGTCAGATTGGACGGAAAAAGTCTTAGAACAGCAATTTTTAAGTCTTCCTATAGATTTCTGGTGAGATTTAGGTCTAGACTTTGACTGTGCCATTTTAATATGAATATGAATTGATCTAAAACATTCTATTGTAGCTCAGGCTCTATGTTTTGGTTTGCTGGCCTGTGAAAATGTGAACCTCCACCCCAGTCTCAAATCTTCTGCAGCCTCTGACAGGTTTTTCTCCAGGATTGACCAGTATTTCCCTCCACCAGTCTTCCCAACAGCTCTGACCAGTCTTTGTGTCCCTGCTGAAGGAAAACCTCCACCATCATGTTTCACTATGGGGTGGTGTGTTCAGGTTGATGTGTAGTAGTAGTCATCGGACCAAAGCACCTTCTTATTTTGTTCTTTACATGACTTGTGCAGAGCAGTAAACAGGACTTCTTATTGCGTTCTTTTAACAATGGTTTTCTTCTTACCACTCTTTCATTCATAGAACACACGATAAATGGTTTTCCTAACGACCATTTAGATTGTCCCACCTGAGCTGTTGATCTCTGCAGCTCTCCAAGAGCAACCAAAGGCATCTTGGCTGCTTCTCTGAAGATTGCTCGCCATGCCCAGACTGTGAGTTTAGGTGGACAGCCATGCCTTGGTAGGTGTGCAGGTGTACTATAGTCTTTCCGTTTTCAGATGATGGACGGAACAGTGCTCTGTTTGGTTGATCATGATGCTGTATGTTCTCTAACAACCTTCTGAGGCTTTAACAGACAAGGCTGCATTTATACATAAGAGTTTAAACTACATACAGATAAACTCTCTGTACCAATTAGATCGAATGAAATATGTATCATGCATCATTTTCCTTCCACTTGACTGAAATCAGTCCAGGGGTGATTTGCAGACAGTGGAATGATTTTGTGTGCCCTCCCCAACTCCAAATAAAGAATTATATAAATTTGTTTGCACAGGTGGATGATGCTGATGGAGACATTTTATTTCTGAGATTATTACTGACCAGTTAAAATCTTCTTACAAGAGAAGATGTTAGGTACAATACATTTCTTTGAATTGTCTTTTAATCACTCTACTTTTTACACTTTAATTTCATAGACAATAGGACCACATCTGTTCAGCGATTTTTACTCAAAAGCAAACTTTGGTGCACCCGTATTTGCTTTTAATTAATTCAAAATTATTAAAATTAATACATTTAATAAATGTTTAGGCTAAAAAATATATATTTTTTTTTAATCAAGCACAAATTCGCAAACTGGATGCCTTTCTTTTAATAAGGCAAAAGTTTTGCATCTACAATGATTTACACATTCCTTTACTACAAAAAAAAAATCACACTACTTTACTTTTTATTAAAAAGAATCACACTACTTTACTTTATATAAAGTACAGACCAAAAGTTTGGACACACCTTCTCATTCAAAGAGTTTTCTGTATTTTCATGACTCAATATTGTAGCTTCACACTGAAGGCATCAACACTATGAATTAACACATGTGGAATTATATACTGAACAAATAAGTGTGAAACAACTGAAAATATGTCTTATATTCTAGGTTCTTCAAAGTAGCCACCTTTTGCTTTGATTACTGCTCCGCACACTCTTGGCATTCTGTTGATGAGCTTCAAGAGGTAGTCACCTGAAATGGTTTTCACGTCACAGGTGTGCCCTGTCAGGTTTAATAAGTGGGATTTCAAGCCTTATAAATGGGGTTGGGACCATCAGTTGTGTTGTGCAGGAGGTGGATACAGTACACAGCTGATAGTCCTACTGAATAGACTGTTAGAATTTGTATTATGGCAAGAAAAAAGCAGCTAAGTAAAGAAAAACGAGTGGCCATCATTACTTTAAGAAATGAAGGTCAGTCAGTCCGAACAATTGGGAAAACTTTGAAAGTGTCCACAAGTGCAGTCGCAAAAACCATCAATGCTTCAAAGAAACTGGCTCACATGAGGACCGCCCCAGGAAAGGAAGACCAAGAGTCACCTCTGCTGCGACGATAAGTTCATCCGAGTCACCAGCCACAGAAATCGCAGGTTAACAGCAGCTCAGATTAGAGAACAGGTCAATGCCACACAGAGTTCTAGCAGCAGACACATCTCTAGAACAACTGTTAAGAGGAGACTGTGTGAATTCAATTCAATTCAATTCAGTTTATTTATATAGCGCCAATTCACAACACATGTCGTCTCAAGGCACTTCACAAAAGTCAGGTACATACATTCCAATTAATCTTAATCATTGAACAGTGCAGTCAGATTCTGTTATTTATTCAAATTGGATAAAAAGTTTTTCTATCTAACGAAACCCAGCAGATTGCATCCAGTCAGTGACTTGCAGCATTCACTTCTCCCGGATGAGCATGTAGAGACAGTGGACAGTCACTGGCGTTGGCTTTGCAGCAATCCCTCATACTGAGCATGCATGTAGCGACAGTGGAGAGGAAAAACTCCCTTTTAACAGGAAGAAACCTCCAGCAGAACCAGGCTCAGTGTGAGCGGCCATCTGCCACGACCGACTGGGGGTTAGAGAGAACAGAACAGAGCAGAGACACAAAGAGAACAAAGAAGCACTGATCCAGGAGTCCTTTCTATAGGAAGGAAAAGTAAATGTTAATGGATGTAGCTCCTTTAGTCGTTTCACCTAGAAAGAAAGAACAGATAAACTCTGAGCCAGTTTTCAAGTTTAGAGTCTGAAGAGAGCACATAGAGTTAGTTACAGTAAAAGCTCCGTCAGTAGCTATGTCTAGGAGAGAGAAAGGGTTAAACACTGAAAGCAAGGGCCATGTGGATCATCGGTAGAGGGTGAGCATTAAGTTGTTGCCAGCAGAAGCTCGGACGATGCCCCTCTCCAGAAAGGTGTTACAGGTAGACACAGAGTCAGGCCAGGTGTAGCTTCTAGGAAGAGAAAAGAGAGAGAACAAAGTTAAAAGCTGAAATAACAGCAAATAATACAAAATTGAAGAGGAGCGTGAGAATGTAGCGAAGAGGGTGAAAGTGGTCATTATGTCCTCCAGCAGCCTAAGCCTATAGCAGCATAACTACAGAGATAGCTCAGGATAACCTAAGCCACTCTAACTATAAGCTTTATCAAAAAGGAAAGTTTTAAGCCTAGCCTTAAAAGTAGACAGTTTGTCCATCTAGAGCCCACTGATGGCCATTGTTATACTAAAAACCACAACGATTGGGATACCTCTCTCTGTCAGATTGAGCATAACCATTGGAAAAGAAAGGGGGTCATACAGGTAGCAGAAATGGAGCGTGTGTTTGCACCTCAGCCATAACTGAGCCGGTTTAGGCTAAACCTGACTCCCCTTACTCCATCCAACAATGGGAGAAGAAGACGTGAGTAAAAAAAGGAAGATAGCTCAGGATAACCTAAGCCACTCTAACTATAAGCTTTATCCAAAAAGGAAAGTTTTTAAGCCTAGCCTTAAAAGTAGACAGGGTGTCTGCCTCACGGACTAAATCTGGGAGCTGGTTCCACAGGAGAGGAGCTCGATAACTAAAGGATCTGCCTCCCATTCTACTTCAAGAGACTCTAGGAACCACCAGTAAACCTGCAGTCTGAGAACGAAGTGCTCTGTTAGGAACATATGGAACAATCAGCTCTCTGATGTATGATGGAGCTAAATCATTAAGGGCTTTATATGTGAGGAGGAGAATTTTAAATTCTATTCTGGATTTAACAGGGAGCCAATGAAGGGAAGCTAAAGTAGGGGAAATATGATCTCTCTTTTTGATTTTCATCAGAACTCTTGCTGCAACATTTTGAATCAGCTGAAGGCTTTTAACTGCATTTTGTGGACATCCTGATAGTAAAGAATTACAATAGTCCAGCCTTGAAGTAACAAATGCATGGACTAGTTTTTCAGCGTCACTCCTGGACAGGATATTTCTAATTTTGGCAATGTTCCGAAGATGAAAAAAGGAAATCCTAGAAACCTGTTTAATATGCGATTTAAATGACATGTCCTGGTCAAAAATAACACCAAGGTTTTTTACTTCATTATCGGAGGTCAATTTAATGCCATCCAGGTTAAGTGATTGACTAAGCAGTTTCTTTTTTAAAGACTCCGGTCCATAGACGACAACTTCTGTCTTGTCTGAATTTAGAAGCAAAACATTTAAAGTCGTCCAAGTTTTTATATCTTCCAGACATGCTTGTAGTCTATCTAACTGGTTGGGTTCATCAGGATTTATGGATAAGTAAAGCTGAGTATCATCAGCGTAACAGTGAAAATTTATCCTATGCTGCCTGATAATTGGACCTATTGGAAGCATATATATAGTAAAGAGAATTTGCCCAAGTACTGAACCCTGTGGTACTCCACAATTAACCCTGGAGTTTAAAGATGATTTATCATTTACATGAACAAACTGGAATCTGTCAGACAAATAAGAATTATTTATTATGAATCAGGCCTTCATGGTAAAATAGCTGCTAGGAAACCACTGCTGAGGACAGGCAACAAGCAGAAGAGACTTGTTTGGGCTAAAGAACACAAGGAATGGACATTAGACCAGTGGAAATCTGTGCTTTAGTCTGATGAGTCCAAGTTTGAGATCTTTGGTTCCAACCATCGTGTCTTTGTGCAACGCAGAAGAGGTGAACGGATGGACTCTACATGCCTGGTTCCCACCGTGAAGCATGGAGGAGGAGGCGTGATGGTGTGGGGATGCTTTGCTGGTGACAGTGTAGGAGATTTATTCAAAATTGAAGGCATACTGAACCAGCATAGCTACCACAGCATCTTGCAGCGGCATGCTATTCCATCCGGTTTGCATTTAGTTGGACCATCATTTATTTTTCAACAGGACAATGACCCCAAACACACCTCCAGGCTGTGTAAGGGCTATTTGACCAAGAAGGAGAGTGATGGGGTGCTGCGCCAGATGACCTGGCCTCCACATCCACCGGACCTGAACCCAATCGAGATGGTTTGGGGTGAGCTGGACCGCAGAGTGAAGGCAAAAGGGCCAACAAGTGCTAAGCATCTCTGGGAACTCCTTCAAGACTGTTGGAAAACCATTTCAGGTGACTACCTCTTGAAGCTCATCAACAGAATGCCAAGAGTGTGCGGAGCAGTAATCAAAGCCAAAGGTGGCTACTTTGAAGAACCTAGAATATAAGACATATTTTCAGTTGTTTCACACTTTTTTGTTCAGTATATAATTCCACATATGTTCATTCAAAGTTTTGATGCCTTCAGTGTGAAGCTACAATATTCATAGTCATGAAAATAAGGACAACTCTTTGAATGAGAAGGTGTGTCCAAACTTTTGGTCTGTACTTTATATATATAAAAAACAATCAATTACATTTTTTGTGTTTTTGGCCAGCAAGTAATTTTGACTTGACAAAATTGAGCCACAGGTCAAAAGGTTAGCAGATAGACAACCCTATATCACATACAATCCCAATAAAACACATTAAAGAGTTTTTGGTTGTAACATAGCAAAATGTGATAAAGCTCAGGATATACAGTGTATAGTTTTATTAAGCCACAATCCAAACATACAAAGGCCTCAAACAGGTAGGGAACTATTTTTCTTACAGGCAAAAGAGAGGGAGGTTTTGAGTCATTTTAACATAAAATCGTTCCTGGGGTGATTTTGGTCTCCACATACAACTACGCATGCCAACACACTCAGTGTGTATGCTTGCATCCACTCATGACATCAGTGTAGCCAGCCAGAGAGGACAGAGACTCACCGAGAACCAAGATGACGTCATCCCATTCACTCAGTGTCAATTAGGTAATCGGGGGGGGGGCTGCAGGACAGGCCAGCTGCTGTGTGCGTTTCTGAGCGAGGGGCAAGGACACATAACTGCAACCTCATGTGTGAGAGAAGACATGAAATGTGGCGTGCTGATGATATCATGGGGGGTGGGGGGGTATAAAGACAAAGCTCTGCAAACAGAAGTTATGCAACTCAAAGGACAAGAAAAAGCCTTTTTTAGCCCCGTCTCTATGCATAAACTGTGTAAGCGTGCATCTTTGATGACTTTCCGTAGCACTTTTACTTCAGGCAGAGAATGCATTAAATTCACACAGGCACTCGAGCATATTTAGCTCAAATGCAAACAGAAATATAAACAGACACATCCATGTAATACACACACACTGACTCTCTCACTCCCGCCTTATAAACAGAGCTTCCTAAGGACAGGAAATCCTTCCACCCACGTTCCTGAGTTGCGTGGCAACCAGAGCAGCGTCACAGTGTGCATGCCTCCACCGCTGAAAACACACAAACAAGCTGTCAGAGGCCCACGTACACACACACACACACACACAAACAAAGGCACGCACATCCAGAGTGCAACTCCTTGAAGTGAGCTCCTCTAAAAGTGCCAAAAGAGACAGCGTATAAGTGAGCTAACGCTGCCCAGGCTGAGACTCGCCACAGCTGCCCTTTAATTCATCGGCCGTGGATCCAGACCAAACATGACATCAGTCCTTGCAAAAACATAAAGAACCCCCCCGATTTATAAGCTCTATTTTTGTTTCTGCTGACGTCTTTTTCTACATGAGGCTGAACGCCAAACTGTGTGCATGTGTTAGTGAGTGGTTACGCTTCTGCACTTGTGTAACACTAAGGATATGACCAGCAATGGCTCAGCATGGCTGAGACGGAGACGAGCTAACTGAGCAGCTTTCCCTTCAACGGGTGCGTTTTAAACTAGCGCGAGGCCAACTGAAGACAATAGAGGATAAAGAGGTGCCTATTTAAACCAACAGTTTAAAACTAGTTCATGAGGTTTCTACCTCATGAACTAGAGCTTACAAGGCAGTGTTAAAGCCCATCGAAAAGAAAGATTTACATAGGTAACATTCTTATATAGGTGGAGAAGATGACTTTTGGGTAGCTTGCTAAACTCTATGGTTCCTAACTATAAAGTAATATTACTATGGCAGATAATATCGCACTTCTTCAACAGAGTCAAACAGAAACTGGCAGAAAAGCTAAAAGCAGTGGTTAAAGCTATACAAACAGTAAAAGCACAGATATCACGAATAAAACGTATTCCCAGTAGGGCTGTCACGAATCGCTAATGTAATTGATTCTAATAATAATCGAATACAATAATTAGCTTACATCAAGATTTTTGGCTGACACGTCATTTCAAATTTGTAACCAAAAGTTACAAGTTCTCCTCTAAGTTGGCTGTATGCGTAGAGTCCCGTCCCTGTAGTCTGGTACCAGTTATTCGAAGGCTCCGTCTGCAGTAATTTCCTAACAAACGTGGAGGATGGATCTTCTGAAAGCTCTATAAAGACCCCGGGTTCTAAAGGTTTCTCAGACTTGTACAAGGTCGAAGCATGAAAGTACTTGTAATCAAACTTCTTTGAGAAGTACTACGCTGACGAAACAGGCCCAGTGAAGAGCCTGAATAGAAAAACTACAAACAATTCCCCAAGTTTTCGTTCTGTTGAGGCTGCTGAGTGCATTCTGAGGTTAGACAAGTTGTCTGTCTGTTGAGTGTTGTGTAGAAGCCAAAATTACTTTTACTTTACCCACTGTAATCACATTTAATTGATTAGATAATGTGAATATCAAAATTGATCAAATTTAGGACAAGAAAACCCCCTAAACAACATATATGGTTAATAGATGCCGATCATTTTAAAGTTTTTATTTCATGTTACTAAAAAGGTAGAACAGAAACAGGCTTTTTTACCTTGGAGGTCCACTCTAAATGGAGATCCATTTCTGTTTACTGCAAATTTATCAGACAATGTTTATGTGGGCTGTATTTTCAGTTTCTGACTTCGATCTTAGTCGGGTCCATTTTTACTTAGCTTCACAGGTAAACAGAAGACCTGTCCAGGTTGTACCCTACCTTTTGTCTAAATACCACTAGAGACAGACACCAATAATGGAGGGATCCATGCACACAGAACAACCTGCAGTGCTACTAAGAAAGGAAGCGAGCTGCAGCAAGTTGCATTCGCGTATTTTTTTTAAAGAAAAGTCCTCATACTGAAAAGCAAACAGGTACAATTAAGACTTTTCACACAGGTCATGCAGCCTAGTTTTGCCTATGTAAATATAAAATCCCCCATGTGATTTAGGTAATAAGGGGAATCCCCCATGGTTGTAAAAGCTGAGGTTTAGGCTTTGTAGACACATCAACAATCTTTCTTCCTAACCGCTATATCCTCCCCTATATTTAGATGCACCCCAACCTTTTACCACCAACTCAGTGCACAGCGATGAAGAAATGTCTGTCTCTCGTGCCCTGGCTGTAACACAATCTTCCTCCTTTGCCTCTGCTCAGGCTGATGTGCACGGCAGCACAGATAAAGCTTCCCTTTTTATCCAAGTTCTCTTTGGCTGCGGTGCTGTGAACCCCAGACTGTGTGCAACACGCCCCCAAGGATTTTTGCAGATGAAAAGCATTCCATAAAACTTTCCTTCCTTGCCCTGTTGCCAACAGTCCAAGTCACTGTTACCTTTAAAAAGAATTAGGGTTCAAGTCTCAACTTTAACCTCTTCAGATAAAGTATGGATTTACACCAAGATAGGAGATGATCATCAGCACAATAATTAGCCAGGTACTTGGTAAACTAACAGCTACAGTTAAGTAACAGGCAGAGAGGATGTGGTCTTTATTTTCCACAAAGCAAACAATCTGCCCGTTGGTAGCAGTACACATCTTCAGTTTCACTGACACCAGCATCAGTGGTTCTGTGGGATCCAACCAAACTATATCATAAGCTCTATTTCCCAGTTTATATTTATCTGACCTTCTTCCTCTTGCTCGCTTCCTCGGCTCCTTCTCCTTGTTTGTTTGCTGTGTACTGGTCAGGAGGTGTAAACAAACAGGAGATTTCTTCTCAGCACACACACAAAGCAAATAGTCTGGCGGCTCGGAGGAGATGCATGCGGAATTTGACAAGCCCTTTATTGGCTTAGAAAGGCTTCTTTAAGGTTATGTTTACAAAACTGCAAAATAAGTCTGAGTTTAATAAATGATCACCATAAACTTGGCTCCTTTTACAACCTTCTATGACGATCCAAAGAAAAGCATTTTTAAATACTTGAAACTCAGCGGCCGCCATGCAGGTTGTCAGTGGGCCATTACTGGACTTCCGTCTGATTCGTGAGATCATACTTCCAATTTCCTGATTGGCAAACAACCAAATAAATGGAGCCATTCAAAAGTATTCACACCCCTTGAGTTTATGTCAAATTTCATCACGTTACAACCACAGACATTACTGTGTTTTACTGGAGTTTTCTGAGACACACCAACACAAGTAGCACAAAATTATGACCTGGAAGCAGAATTCTGCATGCCTCAATATTTTTTGTTTTTTAACCAATCAAGTTCTGAAAATTGTGCTTTGTATTTATATTCAGCTCCACTGACTTTGTAGTCCCTTGGGGGTATGTATGGACACTCACATTTTGTCCATCTTTGTTGGCAAAATAGCTCCACCTCATTTAGACTAGATAGAAAGGCCCTGTGAACTTCAAATTGTCAGTTTCGCTACAAATTCTTAATTGGATTTCAAAGTCTAGGCCATTCCATCACATGAACAAGCTTCGATCTAAATCATTCTGTTGAAGATCTGGCTGTATGCTTAGCGCTGTTTTCCTGCACTGAAGAAGAAAAGCACTCCCCCTGCATGATGCCGCCACCTTGTTCCACCATGGGGACGGTGTGTTTAGTGTGCAGTGTTAGCGTTCCTATCCACTTAATTAAGTGCTATGTTGTGTAAAGTTTAGGGTCGTGACAAAATGTGAAACCTGGTTAGGCCAAGCTGACCAACAGTTGGTTTACAAGGACTATTAGTGAAATAGTTTTTGTAGCTCTTTTATCCAGTGGAAAATTATAATCTTGTCAGTGGAAGTGCCAGAGCAATGACCTAATTTGCTGAGACAGAAGTGCCACCATGGCATGTGACGGTTCTCTGTGTAAAGAAACTGGAAAAAACGCGGACGAAGATCTTGGAACCATAGGATGTGCTTACATTGCTAAGGAGATCCTTTGATGCAATCAAATGCAACATATGAACTTACTTTTTAGAATCAGTTTGCCAAGGTTTTAGTGCAGGTCCAACAAAGATTCATGGTGATGTTTCTGCATGGTGTACATCAGAGTTAGCATTAGAGAGTGTGCCAATACCACGGCAGCGCACAACAACGTGAGGTCTGTAATGCCCAGCTCAGACCCAGATGTAAAACAGCCGTCTATATACAGCCTGAGAGGTAAAGACAAAACATGCCTCACAACTAATACAGATATGTTGATGTTTTTTGTTAATTAGATTTATTTTTGTTAAAAACGCAATACATCAAATTGGCTTGCTGTCATGGAAAATAATAATCGGAATAATCGTCACAAAAATTGCAAAATAACTGCATCCAGAAAATATATCATCCATGAACTGCTTCTTAAAATGTTACTAGACATGCGTTAGTTGATTTAATGATTGTTGGATCTGCACAGTTTGATAAATTGAATCATTGAGTGCAATATCACAATAACATAGCGGTGCTTTAATGAAATATTTGGAAGGCCGTTCCCTGCATCCACACAATGCATGTTAATACATTTCTTGACCAGCTGAAAGGACTTCCTCTGACCTTGATTCCAACACCTGATGTAGAGTTCAGTGTTGGAAATGCTCACAGTGATGGTAAATGAGAGAGAGTGAGGAAAATGTGAGTTAATTGCCACTCATAATTTAATTACAATCTTTAGCAATAATATTTCAATCAAGTGTTTTTTTTAATATCATGGAGCCTTGATGACCATTTATAACTCCTGGAGCTTTCAATATCGCAACAAGGTAGTGTATTCAGGGCTAATTCAGTTGGTCATTGATTCCCATTCTGAATGTCGAACCCTCCTGATCTGACTTCTTTGTAAAGAAACAAAAACAGACCGCACACCGTTGTGGAACCTGGATTAAAGGTGGTGATGTAACCCTACAAACACCAATGTAACTGTTTAATAATCTCTCTTTCGTTTTTACTTTTATAGACTAACAAAACTTTGTGTAATGAACTGTCTATTTCATAAGCAAAGAACAAATTCAGCGCTCGAAAATATGGCTCCACTTCTCACAGCAAAGAAGTTTGGTTCACCTTCAATTGTAGTTTGTAATACTTCAGTGTATAGTATATACCTTTATTTAAGTTTATTCCACCCTCTTTTGCTAATTTGTGTTAAAGGTATTTGCCCTCCATGGACCCCCATCACAATTTCCCAGAGGGGAAAGGACAGAAATAGGAACACATGGAGCTGGGCTTTAATTCGTGCATTATTGAGAAAAAACACTGCGTAGTCAGGTACGTGTTTCCATGTTGAAGAAATCTGCGTAACACCTAGGATAAAATGAACATTTTTTAGATTTTATTATTAAACGAAATAACATTTATTACCACATAAACACACACAAAAGTACCGAGAATTGGTACCGTTGAGTACCGATAACGATTCCCAAGTACCGGGCATCGGTACCGTATCGAGTCAAATATGAAAGGCCTCCAATCCCTACTGTGGACCCTCTATGGGGATGTCACAGGTTGACCAGGTAAAATAGCTGTTAACTATTGATAGACAGAAGACCAAATCTGTGCGCGCTCTGAACTGAAATGCCAATGGGCAAGGGGACGCTCCCAAGTATCTGCCACGTTTTTCGGTCATTTCCCTAAAAGCTATTGCTCAGATTGAAAACTGTTAAGAGGAATTCACCAAATTAGTGTTCACGTCAATACTTTCGTCATAAAGATATTTTTGAACTTTCAGAACACAGCCTGTTGTCGACTAAAAATCATTTTAAATTTGTATGATCGTGCTTTCTCAAAAGGTTCCTCTCTCACACAGTGTGAAGTCGCCTCTTCTGAGATAAATAACTAATGGCTTGCTTATGGCAGGACGGTTCGAAAATATATCAAGAAGGCAGATATTTCATGAAACTTGAAAAAAGATTGAAACCAATAAAAAACTAGTATCAGCATATCAAAGCTTTATAGAAATCAGAGGTCAGAAATCTGATCAGTGCATCTGAGTTAGGATAATGAGCTCTGTGTGAGTGAAGGGCAAAACAAAGATGCTTGGTGAAATGATCACTATTCTACAGTAAGTATGAGTAAATACAAGTGAATTCAAATTGTATTCTGTCTGGAAGTGTAAATCTCGTACCTCTACTCTAACTGCCAGTGCTCCCTACCTGCCTGCTGCTCAGTAAAAATAGGACTGACTATGCCGCTTTCCCACGTGAGAAGCACAACACACGTTGTCCTCTTTCCACTGAGTAAATACACTCCATCATACCTCTACAACTAAGGAGGTCAGGATATTTTTATCAGTTTTGCTGATAAGGTAATGTTTAGTGGAACGTTTACCTCTCGGAACTAAATGTACCATAGCCTCGGCTGCGGGCTTTCACCTGACAGTGCATTTTAGACACCCTGCCATTTGGCTGGCAGCCACAGCTGACCAAATCTCAGCAGTGGGTAATGATTGTGCAGCTCCAGGCAGCCCTTAGCAGCACAATAAGAAATATTAAAAACAACCATTTTTGGAGCGTTTATGCTGAATAAACCATGAGTTGGCATCCAGGAAAACTGTCTGACGCTTGTGTTCAAAACACAGACGATTCAATTTATTCACACATGAATTATGGATCCATTATGGACTGTTTGAGCTGGGGTTCTGGGAATCAGTCAAACAGCTGTACTGAGAGCACTAACCCACTGATCCATTCAAACCAATTATCTGTGTGTAGGGGTGGAGTCTGAGTTCAATATTCAATTTACACGATTCACTTTCACACAAGAGGCTCTCGCTGAAAAACCGCTGGTGTCGAACAACTGGAACGGGACGGCCAAAAAAAAAAAAAAAAATGGAGGTTTTCTCTGAGTGTTCAGGCTGTCTGAGAAAGTGATAAAGAAGAAGGGCTAACTGAACATCTCGCCACAGGGGGTGTCCATTGAGAGACAGGGAGAGGTGGAGGGGGAGAGAACTCCATTGAGCGCAGCCATGGGGGGTCAATATGTGAATGAACGTTAGCTATAGAGGTGAATTATGAATGAGCGACACTCTGAGCACTCCTGGAGAGAGCATCTCAGCACCCGCCTCCTCCGCTTTCCTTGCACATCTCCTCCTCTTCCTTCTGTCCTAAAATCGCCATCATCCTCTCTTTCCACCTCATCTGCATTTCAGCCCCTCCTCATTCCCAGTGATCCAATCGCCCTGCTTCCAGACCTGGGGTTGTGGACGGAGGTGGATGCGTGCCGTCTGTCTGGGGAGACGACTGAACGTCCCTCGTCGTGCATATTTACACAGCCTCAGATGGACACATGCACAATCACATGGCAGCAGGAGATAATATGAGAGCAAACAGTCCGGCACGTGTAAAGGCAGACGAATACATTAAAGTGAAAGGCTTTGAGGGGCGCACACACACATTTCTCCCAGCTGCTCTCCTGGCCCCAGAGCTTGTGTGTGTGTGTGTGTGTGTGTAGTCATTTGTGTGTAATCCAGTGTGCTGCTGCTGCTCAGCCTGTGCCACGCTCTCTCCTCTGTTGCTGTGCGTCTGATCAGATCTGCCTCCTCTCAACCTGTTTGCAGTATATGGCACAGAAGCACACACGCATATACACAGACAGATACATAGTATCACACACAGACTGGAGCTGCTACTCCTTATCGAGCCTCTCTCAGGAACAGCTAAACAGAAAAATGATTTCTGTGCTGTTTCTGCAAAAATGCAAGCAAGATGTGTGCGCTGGATTGTGGAGGAAAAACTCCACACTTAGATGCAAACACATGGTGAATAAGAGATTTTGAGGGAGAGTAAAAAAAATTAACTCTGCTTTACTGTTGCTCAACTTAAAGTAACATGCCAGAGAAGTGTGTGAGTGTGTGTGTTGGAATGGAATCAGGCTGTTCCCTAAAAAGTAGCCACTCCTTTTGATCCCTTCACTCCAGTTTACAGTGGTCACTTCCAGCTCACTTTGGTACCCTTTTAAGCTTGTGGGGAAACAAACTCTTCAACTAATTCACGCTTATGTAGAATAAGGCTGCGCACTCTTTACGCACAGACATAAAACACGAACCACCGCACTTTCCTTTAAGTGCAGAGCCATGCAGTCACACACCTTTAACACACCTACATACAGCCATTAAAAGCCCAGTGGAGTCACCTTAAAATCCTTGAGTTCCAGGTGAACCCCTTCCCCACTCTTCTTCCTCCTCTGTCAGACTTCTCTCTCTCTCTTTCTTTCTTCCTCTCCTCCTTTCCGTCCGAGCTCTCCGTCTATCGTTATGTCCTTCCTCTCGCTCTCTCTGTCCGTTTTCCCCAATTTCTCCTCGGTTCGAGGTCACTTCCCAGCGTTTTTCCCGAGCCCCTCCATGTTCCGCCCCGCTAGTCGTCTCGAGCACCGAGCGAAGCGAGCGAGCGCGCGTGCGCACGCACGCACACACACACACACACACACACACACACACACACACACACACAGAGGAGAGCCGCTGCCGCGTTCCTCTGGACTCCCTGTGTTTATCCCTCTGTGCGCTCTCTCCTCTGTCGGAGAGGAGCTCGGCTTGACTGTATGTGTGTGGATGTGCGTGGAAGTGTTTCTGGGCTCAGCCTGCCTGCCTTGCCCCGCCAGCGGCTGAGGACTTCCCCCAGAGGCCGTCCTGGGTCCTAAAGGTTGTTGTGTTCACTGAAAGAATGCCATTGTGTAGCCAAAGATCGTCTATTGTTTGGACAAAAAGATTTATTCACACGCTTGACCGTCATAAGTATGTTATTACAACTAGTGTGACAAGACATTTCAATATTCTGTATAAAAAGATTCATAAATGTATATTTTCTCAATGTCTAACATTAAATCAGAAGAGACTGTTTCTTGTTTTTTGGTTAGTTAGGATTTCGAAAAAGATTTCGATTTCATAAATGACAATAAGGAGCAATAGAACTTTTTAGATAATTGGCATTACTTTTTTAAAATTCAGAAGATTGCATACATTTCCTTAGTATTTGCTCGCACACACATTTTCAGTTCTACTGGGCTGAGACCAAGGCTTGTGATGGTCATTCCAAAACATTGAATCTGTTGGCCTTAGGCCACACTAACTGATGTAACGGCATGCATAGGATTGTTGTCCCTTTGAAAGACCAATGTGTGCCCAGGCTTTAACTTTATGGTTAATCTTCAAGCATCAATTATTCCGGCAGCAAAAATATCAACATGCTGCCATCTTGATGGTTTTTCAATGCAATTATGGTCATTATAACCAAATACGTAAAATTCAAATTTTATCAGACCACAAGGGCATGTCTCCAAAAATCTATTTTTTTTTTGTCCCTTTTGTTGAAAACTCTAACTGACCTTTAAATGTTTTGGAGTAATGATTTCTTATTGAGTGGCATTTTAATCCATGTCAGTACAGGACTTGTTTCACTGTAGATGATCACAATCACTAACTAGCTTCAGTCAGCATCTTTATAAGGTCTTTTGCTTTACTTCTGTCATGCATAATTGTGTTTATCCTAACTGACCTGAAAAGGGAATAAAAGGTTATGTGTCTTTTTATACGATCCAACAACAATGTGTTTCTCTCTGTTTTTCCGGTTTGGAATTCTGACTTCTGTGTGCGATCTAGATGTATTTCCAACTTATTTGCTCCTCTGACCATTTTTGTCCTGTCAAATCTGTCGCATAGAGGGCACGGCCTCCATGCAACAGTGCCAGGTTCAAGTCCCAACCCCAGAGACCTATGCTGTATGTCTTCCCTCTCTCTTCACTCCACTTCCTGTTTGCCTACTTTAAAAAAATAACAAAAATAAAGGCCATTATTGCCACAAAAAAAAAATAAAAATCTGTCACACAGAGCCTCAGTTAGTAAACATATTGCTAGAGTGTTTAAATGTTCAAAACTCAGAAAAAAGTCATTGTTGGCTTTTATTTTTGATAACAATTTCCCTGGCCCCAAATAAAAAGAATTCTAAATTGGAAAGTTGGTCAGTTTCTTGAGAATCAACCTTGAAATCAAAATCCAATAAAAAATAAATAAATAAAAAAAGTTGCAGAAATAAACTTGAAATGGTTTGCAATTCAATAAATCAGCGGTGCACGTTCTGTGTTGCTTTCTAACATTA
Organism: Crenichthys baileyi; assembly: GCA_036173005.1. Classification (NCBI taxonomy): domain Eukaryota; kingdom Metazoa; phylum Chordata; class Actinopteri; order Cyprinodontiformes; family Goodeidae; genus Crenichthys; species Crenichthys baileyi. The sequence goes on from JAHHUM010003022.1 coordinate 79,245, forward strand.
TTTGTAAACACCGTCGTTTGTTGTTTGAAAATTGTTTTCTTCTTGCATTGCCGATAGTTAGCCTTTTAGCCTCTGGTCATTCAATGAGTAACTGTTAGCATGGTTAAGGTGGTTATCAGAGTTCAGATGTCCCAGGGAAATGGAATGCAACTTATCATCATTGGAGTTCCTATCAGTTTTATTACATTTTTTACATTTTCCTAAACTCAGGCAAAAGGTTTAAACAAGCTAAATTGCTTAATCCTAATGTTAGCACAATTGCCAGCTAATGATTAAACAAATGCATACTTTTGTGGTTAATATTTGGATATCAGATATTCTATCCCTTCTTAATCTCAAGAAGGTATCAAAAATATTTTGTTTTTGTGGATGAACACAAACATTATTTCAGGTCTCCTTCTTAATCTGGCCTTCCAATAATAGTGTGGAGTGAGGACGGTCGAAGCAGCATTTTTTGTTTTGTTCCATATTTATTTCTCTGCGTGAGTCATCTGTTCAAACCCACTACATCTTTGGTGCGGGAGCCGTTTCCCTTATCTCCCCGCCCCTCCCTCCCTCTCCTCCTGATCCTGCCTCAGAGCGTCATCAGGTTGCCATAGCAACGGTCCGCCTATGGGAGACAGAGATCAGATCATTATGGACCATGGGATCCAGAAACTGAAGGGCAGGATTTTTTTCTGCTTCTCTTTCTGTGAACAGAGGAAGTGGGAACCCTTACCAGGAAAGCTTGAACTCCCTCTAAGCGGAACGGCCAGTGTGGAGCTATGCACAGTTTTCCTGAATGATGTTGGGGATAATCAAGAGCTACAATCCATTGAATCCATGTGGAAAACATAAGTAATACACCCTATGTTGCATGTTGCTATAAATAAACCCAATTGGAAATGCAAAACAGATTCCTTCCTGAGGTGTAAACATATAGCCTGCAGAAACAGTTGAGCAGAACTTGCTTGCACCCTGCTGAATTAATGGATGTGACAGACGTGGCAGCTATTGGTCCACAAAAAGCCCACAGTCAGGAAAATCAAGTGTGCTTTATTTATGGGCTGGGAAATCGAAGTGGGAAAGTGCATGGCGGTGGGTTCAAGTTCAGAAATGGAAGCGGCGAACACATCAGGCAAGCTGTTTTGTTTGCTGAAGATCAAAGAGAATTGTTGGGAGAATAAAGTTTGTTTATAAGTCCCTGAATCCAGACTGCTTCTCCCTGCCCCTGTTATTAGTGGGAGGCCATGTGTGTACATGAGCATATTTGTGTTTGTGCAGCGTGCCCAGAAGGCTGCAATAAGCTGAAGTGACAGTAGGGATCTTTAAGATGGTCTCCAGAGAGGCTAGATCTTATCTCCAAGTGCCTGAAAAACCTCAAGAAAATGGGGCAAAGAAATGTGACACTGGAAGAAGAGGAGAATTAAGGACAAGCAGTAATAGCGAGAGATGTAGAACTGCACGGATGTACAGTGGCTGGCAAACGTATTCATACCTATTGAAGTTTTCCACATTTTGTCATGTTACAACAACAAACCGCTCTGGATTTTGTTGGAATTAACACAAAGTAGTGCCTAACTGTAAAGTGAAGGGAAATGACACAATTTTCAACATTTTAAGAAACTAGAATCGGAAAATTATGGTGAGCATTTGTATTCATCCCCCCCCCGAATCGCTACTGAACCCTCTTTCACTGCAATTACAGCTGTCTGTCTTTTGCAATTATTTTGCTACCAGCTTTGCATATTGAGAAACTGGAATTTGTGGTCATTCTGCTTTGAGTAACACCTCAAGCTCAGATTCTTTGCCACGGATTCTCAGGCTGATTTAGGTCTGGACCTTGACTGGGCCAATCTAACACCTGAATTTGCTTTAAAACATTGAATATGTGTATATTTAGGGTTATTGTCCTGCTGAAAGCTGAACCTCTGTCCCAGTCTCAAAGCTTTTGCACCCTGTAACAGACTTTCTTGCCGTCCCGGAACATAACTTAACCAGCTTCCCTGTGTCTGCTGAAGAAAAGGATTGTCACAGCACAATGCTGCCACCACCATGTTTAAGAGATGGTGTGTTCAGTGTAAGAAATATTGTTAGTTTTCTGTTTAATTTGGTGTTTTGCCTGTTGGCCAAAAAGTTCCATGATGATCTCATCTCACCAGAGCATCTTCTTACACATGTTCACTGTGCTCCCTCAGCAGGTTGTGGCAAACTGCAAACAGATGCTCCCACTTGTGCTGTGGATCTCTGCTGCTCCTACAAAGCTTCCATGGGCCACTTGGTTGCTTCTCTTAATAAAACTCTCTTGTACATCTGCCTTTCTCTGTTTGTTTTTGGATGGACTAAACAATGTTCTATATCTTGAATGAACGTGTTTTCAAGGAACTGGATAAACGCAGTAGTCATTTTGCCCACTGGTTTGTGAATTAGTTCCGATTTCTGAATTTGTATTTTACTATGAAGATGTTTGCTCTTTCTTATGACAATATTGGTAATATATTTGTTGCAACACAGTAACTCATTGAAGCTTAATATGAATCTTTAGGATTCAATATCTATCTTATCATGTAATATTTTAAAGAAAACCGCCGTCCAACTGATCAGAAGAAGGATATCGATCTGACCCTGACAATATAGCTAGTAAAAGGTCATGTTCTTCTGATTTAACATTCACATTGTGCCACAAAATCCTTAATTCTTCGTCTCAACTTTATTTGTTTAGTGCATCACAGCAGCTAAAGGTGTTCAGATGTATTTGTTTAATCTGCGTCCTTTTGGCCAATCCAATATTAAAAGCCAATGTTTCTTTGAGATTTTGATCAGGGCTCACTGGACCATGTGAACCCCAATCCCACTGCAGTCCTCTAAAGGGAGGTTAGCAGTCAAAGATGTTTTGGAGACGTTTTGACAATAGCAACTAGAGGCTTAACCCACACTGGTCTCACTTTTTAGAGAGACAAAGAACCACAAGCTGGATGAATATGTTTGACTATTTTTAAAACCAAACAACGGTACTGTAATAGTATATTTCTTAATGGAAATCACAAAGAGCTTCTCAGGAAACAGTGCAAGATAACTAAGAAGTAATAAAATGGTGAAAAGAAATAAAAATACTCTAGGAGTATGGAGTCTGGGGCCCTTTATTAGGGCCACGCGGTCACTCTACAAGTGAAGCAGGAGTTTGGTTTGCATTGCTGGCAATAAGCTGGACTTTTTCCTGGTGCATGATGGGCTTCAGTAGGGCTACCCTTTGTCACCTGTCCTGTTCATAACTTTCATGGGATTTCTAGGTGCAGTCAAGGGCCAGAGGGGGTCTGGTTTGGGGATCAGTGGATTTTGTCTCTCCTTTTGCAAATGACGTGACCCTGCTGGCTCCATCTAACCAAGACCTACAGCATACACTGGAGTGGTTCACAGATGAGTGCGAAGCGGCGGGGATGAGGATAATCTCCTCCAAGTCCAAGGCCTGGAACAGTTCCCTCCGGAGGTGTTACAGGCACATCCCACCTGGAGGAGGCCCAGGGGGAGGGCCCAGGACACGCTAGAGGAACTATGTCTCTCGACTGGCCGGGAAAATTTACGGGCTTTCCCCAGAGGAGCTGGAGGAGGTGTATGGGGAGAGGGAAGTCTGGACAACTCTGCTGAGACTGCTGCTCCCATGACCTGGTCCCGGATAAGCGGAAGAAGACGAGTACGAGTACGCGTATGCGTACGAGTAAATCAAAAATCAAAAATCTGTAAAACAGGAAAGAAAATCATAATATCTACATAGGATTATAATTAAACCAAAAGAAAGGAAAAGTTTTGCTGTGTTTACAAGTGTGAAGTGAGTCAATGTAAAATGTTCAACCTGGTGTGAGAAACTTCTTACAGGGTCAAGAGAGGGGTTGTGCCTGTCTCCAGCGGTCATTGGGTGGGTACACCCTGGACAGGTTGCCAGTTCATCACAGGGTAACACAGAGACATACAGGACAAACAATCATGCACACACACAATACCTTATGGCAATTTAGAGAGACCAATAGCCATGTTTTTTGCACTGTTGTAAGAAACTGTTATTTCATCATTAAAAGTTATTGTTTAGTAGAGCAATCTCTGGTATATGTACAGCTATGCCCAGAAATATTTGGACAGTGACAGAATCTTTATGATTTGGGCTCTGCATGCCACATTACCACATTGAATTTAATATGAAACAACTAGAACGAAATTGAAGTGCAGACTTTAAGGTTTAATTTAAGGGGCTGAACAAAATGATATGATTTAACATGTGGGAATTGTAGCTATTTTTATACAAATGTTCCTCATTTCAGGGGCTCAAAAGTAATTGGACAATAAACAAAACCCTGAGTAAATGTTACTTTTTAATAGTTTGTTGAGAGTCCTTTGCAGGCAATGACTGCCTGAAGTCTGAAACCCATGGACATCACCAAACGCTCGGTTTCCTCCTTTGTGATGCTTTGCCAGGTCTTTCCTGCAGCTGTCTCAGTTGTTGCTTGTTTGTGGGTCTCTCTGCCTTAAGTTTTGTCTTGAGGAAGTAAAATGCATGCTCGATTGGGTTGAGATCTGGTGATTGACTTGGTCATTGCAGAATATTCCACTTCTTTGCTTTAAAACTCCTGGGTTGCTTTTGCAGTATGTTTTAGATCATTGTCCATCTGTACTGTGAAGCGCCGTCCAATCAACTTTGCAGCATTTGGCTAATTCTGAGCAGAAAGTACACCCATATACACTTCAGAATTCATCCGGCTGCTTCTGTCTTTTGTCACTTCATCAATAAACAAACACAAGTGACCCAGTGCCATTGCCAGCCATGCATGCCCATGCCATCACACTGCCTCCACCATGTTTCACAGAAGATGTGGTGTGCTTTGGATCATGAGCCGTTCCAATTATTCTCCAAACTTTCTTCTTCCTGTCATTCTGGTACAGGTTGATCTTAGTCTCATCTGTCCAAAGAATGCTGTTCCCGAACTGGGCTGATTTCTTCACTTTTTTTTTTGGCAAAGTCAATTCTGGCCTTTTTTTTAGGCTGATTAATGGTTTGCACCTTGTGGTGAATCCTTCGTATTTACTCTCATGAATTCTTCTCTTTATGGTAGATACTGATACACCTACTTCCTGGAGTGTGTTCTTCACTTGAGTGGATGTTGTGAGGGGGTTTTTCTTCACCATGGAAAGGATTCTGTGATCATCCACCACTGTCTTCCGTGGACATTCTGCCCTTTTTGAGTTCCCAAGTGCACTCTTTTTTTCTCGGAAGGTACCAAATTGTTGATTTGGCCACTCCTAACATTTCTGCTATCTCTCTGATGGATTTCTTCTTTTTTTCAGCCTCAGGATGGTCTGTTTCACCTCCATTGAGAGCTCCTTTGAGTGCCTGTTGTGTGTTCACAGCAACAGCTTCCAAATGCAAATGCCACACCTGGAATCCACTCCAGACCTTTTAACTGCTTAATTGATGACAGGTAAATGAGGGAAGAGCCCATGCAGCCTTATTATTATTTTTTTTCACAGCCTTCTGAGCAAATTGTCCAATTATTTTGGTCCCTTGAAAAAGAGGTGGCTACGCATTATAGAGCTGTAATCCCTTAACTTTTGCTCTAATTTTGATGTGAATACTCTCAAACTACAGCTGACAGTCTGCACTTTAAGCCCATATTGCTTATAAAATTGTATCCGGAATATGTTTTCGTAAACAGCTAAAATAATAAAACTTGTGTCACTGTCCAAATATGTATGTCAGGCAATCAAACATGTTTGAAGACTTGTTAATCTTAGTGGAAAAGACAGTTGTGATTAGGAATGTTTGATGTACAAAACAGGTAGATATCATCGCTATGTGTGGTACTATGTGTTCCTGAAACAGTTTGCAATTTCTCCTCCAGAGAACAGATAAAGATAATAGGAACCAAAAACAGAACCTTAGGGGACACCACACGAATAACCAGTAGTCATGCTGAAGTTCAAATCAAACAATAGAATAGAGAAGACACGCTGGAGGGACTATGTCTCTCGGCTGGCCTGGGAACGCCTTGGGCTCCCCCCGGAGGAGCTGGAGGAGGTGTCTGGGGAGAGGGACATCTGGGTGTCTCTGCTGAGTCTGCTGCCCCTGCGACCCGGTTCCGGATAAGCGGAAGATGACGAGTACGAGTACGAGTAAGACAGGAGATTAGGTTGACTTGAAATGTGGCATGATTTTTGGTGCCAAACGGGCTCGTCTGAGAATTTCTGAAACTGCTGATCTGCTGGGATTTTCACAGACAACCATCTCTCCGGTTTACAGCGGACATTCTGAAAATGTCTTGTAGATGTCAGATGTCAGAGGTCAGGGGAGAATGGGCAAACTGGTTCAAGATGTTCAAGACCAACATATTAAACTTTTAAGCAGATGGGCAACAGTGACAGAAGAATACACCGGGTGCTTCTCCTGTCAAATAAGAACAGAAAACTAAGGCTATAATTCACGCCAAATTGAATAATAGCATATTAGAAAAAAACTACCTGGTCTGATGACTCTTGATCTCAGCCATGACATCAGATGGTAGATAGTCAAAATTTAAGGTAATCAACATGAAAACATGGATCCCTCCTTTCTTGTATCAACAACTCAAGATGAAGGTGGGAGCGTAATGGTGTGGAGGATATTTTCTTGGCACACTTTGGGTCAGTAGCAATTAAATGGAGTTTAAACGAAAATTCAACATGGAAGACTCAACATCACCTCCAGCTTCATCTAATTACTCCTCAATGCGGCTCTGCTCCACCAATCAGCGTCAAGTCTGCATTTCTCCCCAGCCAATCATCCTGCAAGGCTCTGCTTTAAAAGATCTTCATCCATGGAACCTTTCGTTCTGCAGCTGAACTTTGACCCTCTTCCACCCCATCTTCACCATTTGGCTTCCAAACTCTTTCCAAATCTCCTCAGGCCTCCACTCCACCACCAGGATCGGATCCCAGGGGGGGAGACATCTCTAAATCTAACCCTAAGATGTTCATTCAAGCGCATGTCATTTTCAGCATTCCCGTCTTCCACTGGGGTCCGAGCGCCAAAGAAATAAACATTCACTAATAAACTTTTCTAATTGCATCCCTGTCTTCTCTTTGTGAGTCTGTCCAGGTTGAAACATTGTTTCAACACCACAGCCCATCTGAGTTCCTTTATGAACACAGTCCACCCATCTTTAGGTGATTGTTTCCAGAAGGATAATGCACCATGTCAGGTTGCTGAAACTGGTTTCTTCAACATTAGGTTACCGTACTAAAATGTTAGGCTCTGTGCAATGGAGGAACCCAGAATGCAGACGAGTAGGCAGCATGACGGTAGGTGAAAAACGATTTAATAAAAAAAACTAAAACTCACTCTCAGAAGAGGCAGGAACAAAACAGAAGCAGGTTGGCTAGACAGGCATGGCATGGTCCAAAAAACAAGACTTGAGCATGATTTGGATAAACAAGACATGGTTTGAAAATGTTTCCGCAACGAATAACTGAACAGGTGTGTATATATAGAGTGTGAAACAGGTGGAGCTAGGAGACAGATTAGTTTGGAGCAGGTGAACCGGATAAAGGTAATTAACAGACAGAACGTGGCTGGAGCAAGAACAGAGACTCGTGAATACAAACAAAAACTAAAGCATGACCAAAACCAAACTTGACAAAACATGAACAAAACTAAAACATGACCAGAAAAATAATAAACAGAAGCATGATTCAAAAACTGAGAGAGAAATATAAGAAAAACCCAGAAAGCAAAAACCAAACAAGCCCAAATCATAACGTAAAATGGCCTCCGCAGTCACCAGATCTCAGTTCAATAAAACACCTTTGGGATGTGATGGAACAGGAGACGTGCAGATAACAGATCAGAAAAAATTGTGCAATGCTCTCATTTCAAAATGGATCAAAATCTTGGAGGAATGTTTCAAACATTTTACTGAATGTCTACCATGAAGAATTATCTGAAGGCAAAAAGGGGGTCCAACCTAGGAAGGTTTACCTAATAAGGTGGCAGGTGAGTGTGTACTGTATACTTAAACTGCATTCATGAAAATAATAGGTAAATTACTCTAGAATGGGACCGGATTTGCTCACTATGACATGAAGCATATTAATTTAGGTGATCCGAGGCTGAGATAGTATCAAGGAAACTCAGATCTGTACCCTTGCTGTTAATACTTTGTACAAACCCCTGTTACAAATAGGACAGCACTTTGTCTTCTCCTATAACATTTCATGAGGCTAGATCATACAGAGAGAAGGATCTTTAAAAAATCTCTCTAGATCCTCCACAGTTGTAGGTCAGAGATGGCCAGGTACAGCAAGTTGGTTTTGAGTCTGGTAAACCATTTCTGTCTTCATATGGTGATTTGTTATGGGTCATTATCCTGCTGAAAGACCCACTGGCAAGATAATTTCAGTTTCTTGACTGGAACACCCAAGTTTTATTACAAATGTCCCGTTACTTCAAAGAATGTATAATGCCATATACATGAACAAAGTTTCCAGCTCTTCCAGTGTTCTCCTTGCCCAGCCTGTCAGATTAGAAGGACAGGGAGGCCCATGTCTTTGAAAGAGGGAAAAGGCCCACACCATCACTGATCCCTCACCATACTCAAGAATGGGCATTGATGTCCCTAGTTTCACATAACACCCACCTGGAATCTGTGTTGCCCAAAACCCTCAATAGACCACAGCATTTAAAGTCTCTTAAATCTACATAAAGTCCCAGAAACATTAAGCAATCTCCACATTTGTGATGGTAGGACACAAATGATGAAAATGGGTCCTTGTCAAGGTAAACAGAAATTTGCCTGTGTGTCACACCTCATTAATACCCCAGAAAAACAGAAAGTTGTGGCTTATTTAAAGTTTCTACATATTAACCTTAAAAGTAAGGTGCAAATTTAAAAAATGTGTAACTTACATTTCCTTTATCTTTCTACTAATTATGACACTTGATTAAAAAAGCAATTGCTTGTAAACCTTTTGTCCCACCACTCAAATTAAATGATGTATTTTCAAAAAATTTTCAAGTTTATAATTATGATACTGCAAAAAACCAAAAGACCTATTTAATATCTTAACCAGGGCTGTCAATAACAGTGGTGTTTTTTTTCTGTTCTACTCCACAACAACTTTATAAAGAAAAAAAAAATCTAAATATGAGACCATATGTAAAAGACTGCAAATGCTTCTAAATCAAAGGCTTCAAGGGGAAAACGTTAGGGGCATTTCAAAGGGTCTAAAGGACAGTTTCATAACTGAAGTCCTACAAAGGGACCATTGAAAAGGAGGGCCAGGTGTGTGGAGGATATGGACCATGGGCCAATTTAAAAGATGGAAGGGAGAAATTTGCTCTGACTTCATCGATCTGTGCCACAGTGAAACATAGGAAATTGCTGCATCGGTTTATAGAACGTGCAACGGGATATTTTTATGATGCATTTAAAAAAGCAGTAACCCCCTTTTTGAAAACGTGTTTGTTGAGATTTTCAAGCGTAACTGACCCAGTTGTTCTTTATGAAACGGTTGTATTGCTCCACCGCAGAGAGATGGGTTTCCTAGTCTCTGCTACTGTTAGTCAGTGGGTCTTGACAGTTTGAAAACCGCTGATTTAGGCTCAAAGGTTGAGGATTTTGACCATAAAACAGTTATTTGAGTGTATCTAATGTGGGACATGTCTGTGATTGGTGAAATGGGTGTGATTGATCCAGCTATGCATTTTACTGCATTTGCATTTTTTTTCTTAGATCAGGAAATATTACATGCTTTATTTTTAGTTAGTAAGAAAGGAGGGGGTTTATAATCACAAGAATGTGAGATAAAATGAACTGAATGAGAGTTATTGTTAATGAACAAAATCCTTCACATGCAAAATTCTGTAAAAAAACAGTGCACCTTAATAAATATTCTGTTCTTTAAAACAATATCTGGAGGATTTACTGGAATGATTTAAGTCATTTTGCAGGGTCCAGTCCTGCTTCAGCTTTGATTTTGTTTGACAGATTTTACAGATGGTCTTACTACTCAAAGTTACTGATGCTTTACTGACGCACCCTCTAAGCTGGCCAGGTCCTGTATTAGCAAAGCCTCCCCAAACCATGACACCTCCAACTCCACTTGGTATCAGGCTCCTTTAATGGGATGCTGGATTTGATTTACACCAAACATGTTCTCTGTTCTGGTGTCTAAATAATTCAGTTTTAGTGTCATTATTTCAGAAGTCCTGGTCTTTGTTCAAGTTTTCTCTGACAAAGCTTTGGCAGGACTTTTTGGTTTTCTTGGGAGGGCAAATGTTTTTAGTAAAAATTAGACTTGCATAGTTTTTCCTGATAGTAGAGGCACGCACTTCAACTACAACAATAGGAAGAGCCTGCTGTAGGTCCAGTGGGGACATTTTATGGTTTTTGGAGACTTCAGTAGCATCTTGCAGTTTGCTTTTGGGGTGAAGTTGCTTGCATGGCCAGACCTAAGCATGTTGGCAGTTGTTTTGAATTTCCTCCTCTAGCAGACTATTTTCCATACAGTGGAATGGCTGATTTCAAATTCGTTTGAGACCTGTTTAAATCTCTTACCAGACTTATAACCTCCAACAATCATCTTTCTGAAGGCCTCAGACAGCTCTTTGGATCTCACCATGGTGTTCAGTCTCACTTCAGCAGTCAGGAGAACACCACACTAGTATTTTACTTTAAAAAACATTAGCCCTAAAAATGCAAAATTGCTTTTTCATAAAATCACAATAATAATGTATCCATGACTGACATTTATTGCGAATTTTCAACCAGGAGTATTAGAACTGACTCGTTGCCCTGTTTTGTGCACTATTAAATCATGTGTCCTATTTATGTCAACAGGATCCAGCTGGACTTTTGCAGGGAGCAAATGTAAATTACAGCTGTGATTCTGGTAGGATTAGGAGCTGGAGATTAAGGCTAATGGTAATGATCTGGATCTGCCACATCCAAGTGCAAATAAACTACGGTCGGTTACATTTTAATTATTGACCAAGGGTTCAAGCTGGTCTTTTTGTTAATATATGCAATTTGTATCTAAAACAGAAACAAATTCTCATGATATACTATATTTTAGTTTGTTTTCTGTAGTACACAGACTCTGGCCGATAACAAGCGACCTAGGTGTCGTCCGTCCCTTCATCATCCCTCATTCTTTAAATAGGGCTGCCATCTCTGCTTGTCTACCCGGAGGCCTCGGGCGAGCAGTTGGATGGGTCAGCAATCTTGTGTGTGGCAGGAAACAGGCAGGTGTAATGGCTGTCAATCAAAAAAGCCTTTTTTATTTCCTCTCCCAGTGTTTTCCCTCCATGTGCTTTCCTTCACTTTTGATGTCTTGACTTTCCATCAAGTCTGGCAAATAAATGATTTTTAGAAACTTTAAACAAGAAACAAAAGTCAGAAGGGGGTTATGACAGTCCCCCCCCTCAAGCCATGACCCCCAGAGTTCACTGGAGCTGTCTGCAGCTGATTGTGAAGTGGTGCAGTTTAAATATCTTGGTCTGTTGTTCATGAAGTATGGTAGGAGGGAGATGCATAGATGGATTGTGGAATCTTCTGCAGTAATGCAGGCATTGCTCCTGTGTGTAATAGTGAAGAAAAAGACAAAGTAAATAAATACCAGTCCATGACATTTTTTTTTGTTTGTGGAGGACCAAAGCGCCAGCATGACATCAGCAGGGGAATGGATATTTTTTGATAATAGGATGATGAATTTACAGCTGCAACAGGAAACACAGGAACCAAGGAGACAGCAACGGCGATGACAACAGGGACTACAGCGGACAACCTGACAACGAAGGGACAGAAAACAGGAATGTAAATACAACTAAGGTGACAGGAACTACATGGAAAACAGGTGGGTGCAATTTACAGAAACCCAAACAGATGCAGATCATGACTGTCCATTTATGTTCCAATATAGATCCAATATAGGAAGCTTGGCGTAAAGGCATTGCTATCTACATTGAAAAGAGTCAATTCAGGTTGTTCAGCATCTGGTAAGGATCCCTCCTGGACACATTTAAAAGTACACACAACTGCGAGGAGACCCAGTAACAGACTCATAGTCTACTGGGGACTATCACTTTCTTTCTGGAAGTGATAGTCCGAACGAGGAAGGATTCCAAGAATGAGCTGGAGAATGTCGCTGGAAAAAGGGATGTCTCACTTTCTCCCCTGGACTGTATCCCCTGTGACTTATTGACCTGTAAGACGAGATCATGTTTTAATACTGATTTAAGTAAGAATATAGAATTATACCCCTGAAGAACACTGTGGTCCATCACTGTAAAATAAAAGAGGATTAGAACCATCAGCAGGGAAAGACCTTACCTTACCTCTCAATCAATCAATCAATCAATCAATCAATCAATCATTGATCATTGTGGAGGATGAGGAAGTGAGGAAACATAGCGAGGAAAAAACTGGAATCTAAATAGAAAATTTAGAAACATGTAAATAGTAAATCCAGAATAAAAATATATTTGTAAGATATTCATGTATAATGAATTTAATTATTAAATAATATTTAATACTCAATTAAAAGCCAGACTGAATAGATATGTTTTTAATTTGCTTTTTAAAACACCAACACCCTCAGCTGCCCTCAGGTCTTTGGGGGGGCAGCACCAAAGGTGAAAGCCATGATAAAAATAAAATATGTTTTACATGAACTGGCTTTCTGGTCCATGTCAGCATTGTTGCAGCTAAATTTGTGAAGTAGCTTTAGTAGAACTGTAGTTCTAGGGAGACCAGAAAGCATGGTCAATGCTACAAGCCAGAAAAGCATGCATCAAAGTCTCTGCATTGGACTGAGAGAGGAAGGGGTGAACTCAATGTTCTTCATGTGGTAAACTGTTCTAAAATTCTCTCTCTGAGGGTCTGCTCCAGATTTAGTTTAGAAAATGTTTTGCCATACATGTCCTAAAATACAGTTAAAATGGCTTCAACTTCTTATTAGGAGGCAATAAAAATCTATGCCTCTTCATATCTGAGAGATGTTTATAAGTCATTTTTCCCAAGTCCAGGTCATGTCACAAGTCTTTGAGGGGTAAGTCCAAGTCACAAGTCTCTTGGTCTATCTCAAGTTTCAAGGCTCTAACAACATTCTCATCAAATCCACAACATCTAGGTCAATGCCCTGCATTGCTTTAGGATAACCAACATTACATTTTAGGATTCCAAAAATGTTTGTCCTTAGGCCTAAATTACCACATTTAACATTTGATAATTATCTTTTAATCTTTTAAAATCAAATCAATCAATGTTCAAATCAATGTTCGTTTCGTCTCCATGGTAACAAAATGCTTTTTTTAATATACTAAATGCTGAGAAATAAATTGTTATAATCTTGCATTTCTAAAAAACAAGTAACCAATTCCACTGGTTTTCCAACTCACAGGCAGAACTCAAATATGTTGTGTGTGACATCATTTTCACATGTGAATTTCAGCTTCTAAGGTAAATGGAACACAGCATTCGCTCTGACAATATGTGTCTTCTGTGACATGAAGAGGGAGAACAGTCCGAACAGAGGTAAGAATAAAAGTATTACAATAAAAACCTAACTTAAAAACAAAGGCTTTATCCAGTTGAAAAAACGGGAATTTTATGTTTAAACAAAGAAACAAATGGAAATACACTTATAAGTCCTTGGAGTATCTTTAGACTGTGAAAAAGCCTGGAAAGACGGAAAGAAGGTCCGAAACTTAGTATAGTATGTTTGGAAATATTACTGCTCTTAGTCTATTCATGCCCTTCTGTCAAGAAACTTATGAAAAAAAAATGAAATTCAAGGAATTATTTCCAGAAGACTTCACACTGTCACTGTTGTGTCAATTCTTTATCAAAGAGCAGAGTAAAAATTCTGGATATTTACATTCTGACTTCCAGTCTTTAATTTTAAAACACTCACACAACACATTCCATTTTTTTTCACTCCATTTTGTTTCTGAAATATACTGTTCAAAATATAACAAATGACTGAAAACGTAATTTGCCTCACATGTAAGAACAGCTACCGCACATTTGTCATTTTTCCAACTTGTCAAACTGTGTTCCTAAATCATCTTGTGCACATTTCTTTGCAGGCACTCCTTAGATGACAGGTCAAGTTGACGAGAGAGAGTATATTCTCTCAGTTTCCCTCTCTGGCTCCTTATTTCCAAATTCAGCTGAGTGCTCCACACGGATCAATAGTAATTCACGGTGGGAGTAGTTTATTTTGGAGTGTCTGTGAGGAGTGGTGGGTGACAGGATCCACGTTTACGCTCTCACATTCATTTAACAATATACAAATCTCACTGTAGCTGGGGCTGAGCACAACATGGCACAGAGTAGTGAAAACAAAGTGATGTACACTCAAGCAAAGCTCCCTGGTCAACTCTATCGCATGTGAGAGGAGGAGATGCCCCAGTGTATCTCACGGACATTTCCTGCCAGGATCTTTGTTTCTAACTTTGAAGGTTCTAATTTTTAAGATGCTAGCGTCTGTATTATAGGTACAGTCCTGACAGCAATTTATAATTATTTAATGGCATGGCTGGTTGTACCAAAAATGCCAATTAAAAAAAAGAAATCACGATGACCTTCAGGATGGAGCTGTAGGGCCACATCTCATTGGACAAAGTTCAAATTTGTTTTGAGGGCTGAAATGAACCAAGTCAAAACGTTTCGCTGGAATATCTTTTAGCTGGAGTAGTCTTTAGGTTATTTTATTATTAGATGCACAACTTTTTTGTCTCGTAGGGCATATCTGACATGTTTCGACGAAGACTTCCATCTTCATCAGAGGCGTCACTAGATGGTACGTGACATGATTTTGACACAAATCTTTCTCTCTTTACATGAAGCTCTGCTCTGGACTGAAAGTGGAAGAAAATGGTAGAAATCACTAATAGACATTACCAATCAGTTTGGATAAAAGGTCTAACTAAATTGAATTGCATGGTCTGAAATATATGCTTGTAAGTAACTGGGTTTGAACTTAACATTAGTGTGTTCAGTGTGTTCAGATGAACCTTGCTGACAAAACTGAACTGCTGTGGCTGACTCAAACAGACAAACACCAATCCTGAGGAGACCACTGAAGAGTTTTTGTCAAACATTCTGCAGCTGAGATATCGCTGTGCTGCCTCCTGATGTGGTTGCAGAACAATCCTATTTGTTTTTTGACCCACTGGCACAACTGCTTTGTTCTCTAATTATCACCAGCCCCCACTAATAATTAAAGTAAAAACAATAATTGCAAAGAAGCTTTAAAATTACTGATAGGATTCAGCAAATGGGTTAAGTAGTTTTGTCCAATAATCACACTTAAAACTCTTGGGGGAGAGGTTTGTTTGGGATCCTGCTGTTATGGCTTGTCTTTGCTTGTTTCTGTGGATCAGTTTTCATATCTGGTTGAAAAATTGTTCCATCAGAAACTGCTTGGAAACCCCAGAAATGACACACACACATACAAGTTTGTATTTCTACCTGTCAATTTATTGTTGACGTTTTTTCATTTTCATGCCAAACCCTAACCCTAACCATTACCAGTTGATTTCTAATCCTACCCTAAACCCTAACTTTCTTGAACCACATTTTGATTCAGCTTCAGCACCCAGTGTTCTTTGGCAGGAATCAGGATCCGGATCCCACAGCTTGGTATGATAATATTTTCACACTCTACCTTACTAAAGTTCTCCAAATCTTTGTGAGGGATTGTTAGGATGTCTCAGAATCACAGCCTTCTTCAGGTGGCACCGCAGATCAGTCGGATTTAGTTTGGGACCCTAACTAGGTCATTACATAACTTAGATTTTCTTCTGGTGGACCTGTTATTTTGTGGCTGTAGAGCTATGTGTGGACTAAAAGTGATGCTGAAAAATGAAATCTATCCACACCTGAATGTTTTAGGTCAGAACTGGCTGATATTTACAACTTTTCAGAATTTCATCCACCATCAAAAAAATCCATTTGAATATAAGTAACCCCAGATCTGCTCACCATATTTCACTGTGGGTATGCTGTTCTCTTTCTGATGTCCTGGGTTGCTTTGAGCTAAGCTTTTGTTTTCAATATATAGCTATAAGATCCAGGTTGATCTTTATCAGACCACAATCTATTCTCTTTCAAGGTTTTGGGAGATCTTAGTCAAATTTACTTTGAAAGAAAACATCAACATTGTGTCCTAACCAGAACACAGCCCCTATTAACCAAGATTCCAGCAACTCCTTAAGTGTTACTGTCAGGCTCTTGGCAATCGCCCTGACCATTTTCTGTCTAGTCTTTTCATTAACTATCGAGAAGTGCCCAGTTTTACAAGTGTCACCGGTGGTCCAAAGTATTGATGACTGTCTTTTATTTGGCATAGAACTTATACCTGTATAATGCCTTGGGTTTCTTTGTACTCATCTCCTGACTGATACCTTTATACGTTAAGATTATTTTTATCCCTTGTTATTTTGATCTCTGCAAAATATAGCTTTAGCTTAAAGATGTAATTTTGCAAATATGAAGAATATCCTCAAAGAGTAAATGCTGAAATTGCATAAGAATGTGGTTTACCAAGACACTGTCCCTTTCATTTCTCGAGCTGATACCTTTTAATCATCAGTTCTTTTGTAACACTGATTCCATTCTTAATCTGTGTTGAGTGCTTCTGGTGTTATTAGAGCTAACTGCATGCTTCTTCCTTACCTATTGCCTGTCCTTAGTGACAAGGCCCCCTGTCAATGTTTGTAATGGCTTTCAATGCCCTGTCTTTGACCACCAGGAGACAGAGGTCAAGGTACCTACAGCACTACTGTTTCTTCCACCGATGTTTGGCCTAGATCAAGGGACGGGCTGCCATTTCCCTGACAAACAACATATCCAGATTGGCAAGCAATCCATCGGGCTGACCGTTGGCTCTATTCCATTTATCTGGGAGTCCGATTCGGGGTTTCTCGCCCCCCGCTGTGGATTGACACTGGAGTGTTGTAACGGAATCAAAATCTGGATGAACACCTGTTTGTGGGATTTCAGCTTGTTGTTTTGGTGATCAACTTCCTGTCAGTAAGGAGGCGAGACCAACGAATAATGAGATAGATGCATCTGTGTAATGTGCTGGCTAGACCCAAACATGGTAAAGAACTTGCAGTGGGTAGGAAGAAGTATTCAGTGTGCTCTAGTAAAACATGGAGCTCTAAATGCAAATTTGGAAAAGGAATCAGTGTTACGAATGGACCGGACACATAAGTGGGATGGCAGAGAAAAAAAAGGACACTATTTATGGCCCTGGAGGTGATAGCAGGCTGGCGATTAGAGGGTATCAGAGCTGGTGAAATGAAAGAAACCATTAAATTTTGATGGGTGGATCTTCCTTTTAAAGTCAGTCCCTATGGTCACCTGACCCCTAGCTGACAGCTTTTTCCATCTGTTCCATGTTTCCCTCTGGCAGATTTGTTTGTATTCAGTTACACAACAGAGGATATATGTTCAATCAATTATTTATTTATTTTTTTTGTATATAAAAAAACTGCCATTTTAACAAAGCTGTCTTGCCCATCTGTCTCTGCATATCCACTGTAAGGTCTTACAAAAATACAGAGAAAGAAATGAAAAGAAAAACACTATTTTCACAACTGGTACGACACAACTAAACTGAGTTGGAACTGTATCACTATTTGTAATCGCCAACATTTCATTTTAATTACAAGGTCAATGTCATACTTAATCATACTTAATCTGCAGTTACATAAAGGATACATCATACAGATGCAAAATCCTATAATAACCTTTCTGGATTTAAAATGTTTAGAAAGGATGCACTGATGGTGCTGTGGTGTAAAATGCTATATGTAGCTCCACAGCCACATGGGAAATGACCACTCCACTGTCTGTTTGCTTTCCAACAGTCAGCAGCACAGACATACCCTCAGCAGCAACACTCCTTTATCCTCAGGGATAAAGCCAGCTCCAGAGCATCTCTCCTTCAATGCTGTATAATCACCTCTTGTGACAACACCTTTGGCTCATCAAGGGTCTATCTATCTCCCCAAATACCCTCACACCGTAAGATAAAGACATTAGAGATTAAGGGACTTGGAGCAGGCTCCATCAGCAATGCATGGCGACACAGACTGGAAATGCCCTGGAAGTTTGGGATCCCTCTGGCAGATAACATCAAATGAGCCCAGCAGTACGGTGGGGCTGACTGAAACAGAGCTCGGCATGTCGCTGAGCTGGTCAGGAAGGTTTTCTGTTGTTCACAACTGAGCAGTGATCCACAAAAAGAAAGAAGCTGTTTAAAACAAAAAGAGAACAGTGAGTCCAGCTCCACGTGAGACTAGTCTCAATGCTGGTGTTTGGTGAAATGAAATGGCTGTCAGTTATATTGATGTACAAAATGGGATTACCAAAGCGTTGAAACAAAAGGTCAACAGGAAGATGCTTTATGCAATAAGTCGTTTCTGCAAATCTATTAACTAGTGTTCCCCCTCTCTATTGTTGTCTTTCCCACTCTCCCATCCTTCTCCTCCTGTTTCTCCTGGCTCACTCGGTGTCCCTGAGAGGGATGAGTCATCGATGAGGGAGAAGAAAAGAAATGAGAGGAGGTGTATTTGTATGCATGTCTAAGTTTGTGTGTAAGCGTGTGTTGTGTCATTCCTTCCAAAGTGCGGTGCCCTTCACACTCCTTTTCAGCTTCATGTCAACCTTGGCATTAGGGTGCAAGCTCCAGAGGTATTCTTGGTGCACAGAATCAGTGCACCTTTATTTTGGTCTGTATTCCACATAATTCTAATTTAACTTAGTGAAAAGATTTGGTGGGTGAAAATATGTGCAATCTCACTACTGTGTAAAAGAGGACAAAACACCTACACCCTGGCAACCCACATTTGTCCGCAGAAGAGAGTGAAGTTGCCTGCAAAAGTTTGACAGTTTTTAATTGCTAAGAACCTGAAATGTGCAAAAGCACAAAAAACAGATTCCACCATGTTATCTGTTAAATCTCGTGCATTTGTAGTGTGGTAATCATTTGTATTTAAGGTAAACTGTCATGAAGTGCGTATGTGGTTTGACCAAAGTGCAGAGAAGTATACGCTGTAGTCAGACCCATGTAGGTAAGTAGAAAGTTTTATTATCTCCCACTCATGGAACAGGCCAGGACCCAGGACATAGACAGCAGACGTACATCTATATGTGGCAAAAGGAAAACTAACAATACGCACCAGTGTGGAACTAGGGCAACAAAGGAACATATACACACACAGAAAGGCAGTGAGAACCAATCAAGGACAAGACCAGGCAATTCGGGGAAACTCAGGACAGGTGTGTGACAAACTGCAGGGAGACAGAGGGAATGAGACCAATTAACAATATAACACACAACAGAAGGTAAACAAAGACTAAACCAGGTTCAAATAAACAAAACAGAAACTAATACACAGACAGATCCTGACACAAACTGGACTTTCGTTATGAAACCACTTCTCTTAAGGCAGTAGCACCTCTATCTCCTGGAGACAAATGACATGGTTCTTCTGTTTTAGATTTTCTATGAATCCTGCTTGATTGGGCGAATGATATGGCACATTCCCTTCCCTAGTGGTGCGTAAGAAAGGTCTCAAAATTCCAACCAACCCCTTTTTAAATGACCATCAGTTGCATGTGTTAATATTCTCTCTTTCAAGAAACATGTCTAGACCTCAAGAGAGATTCAAACACCTTACGCTCTCTACGATCCAGTGTATACTGCAGCATGCATGTTGAAACACCAATGGGCACAGAGTGCAACTTGTGGTCCCGTTTATCAACCATCTAGAGGATCATTTTTTTCTCATCACAGCAGCCATCTTGTTCCAAGAACAGACTGACGACATGGTATCAGTCGCCATTAAAGACATCAATGGCAGCTAAAAAGGTTGAAGAATATATAATACATGAAGAATTTATTCTGCAGATGGATTGTTTGATTAATTATATTTTTATACACATTAACATTACATAGAGTAGTTTATCAATTCAACAATACGTATTAGATTCAGACTGTGGACATTTTACATAAAGGTGGATAAGGAGTGACAGGATTACACTGAATGAGTCAAGTAAATAAAAAAGGTAAAGGGGGACCTTCTGAAGTTACCGTGTATACTGATAAACTGCACAATGGGGGAGAAAACCTGTGCATACCAGACATGATGGCCGTTTAAACTGGAGACAAGTTGCATTGCATTAGGAATTATTTGATAATGCATAACAGGCAATGAATAAAACTGTCCATGACAGCTATAAAGAAATAAAAGTGAGCAGGCCTGTAGAGCTAGTTAGAGTAGGTCAAAAACCTGCAGCTTTAGAGTGAGAGATACCTGCAGAAAGGCGGACACAGAGGGAGACCAGAGAAAAAAACAGAACAAACTACAGGAGCTAGTGGCATCTGAAAGTGTCATGAATGCAAGCACGGTAAAAGAGAGTTGAGGAAAGGTACTCTGAACATCACGGGGAGTCCACGAACAGACGGGGCTCAAAACAGCATGACAAACTGAAAATCTTTAAGCCTTATGTTAAAAATAGAGAGGGTACCTGCTTCCTTAAGCCAAACTGTGAACTAGCTCCAGTGAAAAGGAGCCTTTTAGCTGAAGGCTCTGCTTCTCATTTCATTTTTTTAAATGGTGGGAACCAAAACTAAACCCCCCACTGTCAGCAAATTGCTCTGCTGGGATAAGGAAATTTATCAGTTCCCTCATTTGGGTTGCAGTGATGGATTAGAGCAGAAATTTTGGTAAATTATAAAAGGCCATTAAATGGTGATGATATAACTACAACAGCATCTCCCAGTATCCATAACAACTATTAGATGCTATTTGCATACCTACTGGTTGTTTGGAAGACACGCTAGGCGAAGGTATTTTCTGTCCCACCATCACATAATTTGTCGAATTTGTTTGGTCCTACAGAGTCTTTAACTGGATTCATGCACTTTGGTCAGATGACACAGAGATTGATGCTTTAGGCCATAAACACTCAAGATGAGGTTGAGGTGAAACAGAGGATGCATGTGTGTCCCATCTGTCAGTCTCTGACATTGGTCTGAGGAAGGTTTTACCCACTCCTCACTTTCAGTTGTGAGATGTTTTGGGTGTTTCAAACATGTTCAACCCGTTTCAAGCCCAAGATCAAGATCTGCGCTTAGACTCGGCCCAGTATGTTTTGGGTCACTCTTATGTTGCAGGGTCCAGTTCTGCTTCAGTCTTCATGTTTTTACAGATGGTCTCAGATTTTCCTCCTTCTGATACACCATCTGAACTTATCCAATCCTACTGAAGCAAACCACGACACTTCCCTCTCGCTGTTTCATAGTTTGAAGGCTTTTTCGTGGAATACTGTATTTGTTTTTTGCCAGCATTTACTCTGTTCTGTTGTCCAAACTATTTAGTTTTAGACTCATCTGTCCACGGAACATTATTCCAGAAGTCCTGGTCTTTGTCTGAGTTCTCTCTCACAAACTTTAGTCTGGTTTTCATGCGTTTTCCTAAGAGAAAAATGTTTCAGTCTTTTTCTGATGGTACTTCAATACACCTTGTTTTGTTGACACTTGTTTTGGCATCCTGGGTTCCGCTTTCATAATTATCTTGCTTTTATGGTTAGACCTGTGTTGGGACCACAGCCATGGTTACAACGTGAAAGGCCAGTACAGACTTTCCTGGAACTTTCAAAATAAATTGCATTAACCTACTTCCGGCACAGCCAGGAAATGGGGTAACTGCGGACTTCCTGTGACGTCACTGTCCAGATAAAAGCACCGCTCTTGCTACATCCTGCCTCTTCCATCTGGACTCGGCTGTGAGGCTGGCAGGAGAGACAACGTGCTAATGTCTCTTTGCTGGCAAACAGACATAACTCTTCAACCGGATCCAAGAGTGTCATACGATCATCGATCATATGCAGTAAGATAAGTACAAATTAATCACTGTTTGTGTATTCGGTAGATTCATTCATAACGGGATAATTAAGGTACAAGCGTGGCTTGACTTTTCTCTCTGAGGTTTACAGAGATTAACTGTTTCTAGAGAGTCCCAGCATCACGCCGAGTGGAGCAGTTTCCCAAAGCAAGGACAACGCAACGCATCACTGTGGTTATGGCAGTTAACGTGGAGTGTGGTCAGCGGACAGAGCGAGCCGCGCCATCAAGCAGCTACGGAGGTTAGCTGGAGGCTAACCCTTTTGTTCACAGAGCTTTCTTCAAACTTCGTCGTCCCGGACAACTCCTCCTCAGCACGGTTCACATACGAGGTTGGGGTTTGGGCAGAGAGATTTAGGATGAAATGATCTAAAAGTTTTTCATTTTATGAAGTTTGGTTTTGTTTGTGTTGAACTCAGCTATCTTGGTGCTAGCAGGCTATCTGCTCAGCACCACATGCTCAGTTTTGTATTCTGTGTTTGTATGTTTTTAAAGTTAAGACAAACTTTATTTAAAGGGTGATTTTAAACACAGAAGATTGATCATAACGCGTCGTCCGCGCTTATGCATGTTAACCCTTTTATTAACCCTGTTATTTAAAGGTATGTGTTTGATTCTGGTACTAAGCTATAGGCTTCTTTTGTTAGCTTTAACTGCTAACAGCTAAGAACACGTGCTTGGAAGATTTGGCTAAATATTTTACAATTTTCTTAATAATATTTCTTTAGAGCATAGTGTTGTCATAAGTCACAGGTTGAATGATCAACTTGTGCGCCCATTTTACAGTCATAGAAAAGTTTCCAATATATGTATAGTCAAAGATATTCAATTCAATTCAATTTAGTTTATTTATATAATGCCAATTCACAACACATGTTGTCTCAAGGCACTTCACAAAAGTCAGGTACATACATTCCAATTAATCCTAACCATTAAACAGTGCAGTCAGAGTTATTTATTTATTCAAATTGGATAAAAAGTTTTTCTGTCTAAGGAAACCCAGCAGATTGCATCCAGTCAGTGACTTCCAGCATACATATATTGCTGGACATACATTTGTTAGATATTGTTTTTGCTTTTAGCAATTACTCAAAACTTTGTTGTTGTTTTGTAGTGTCTGCCAGAATGATGGAATCAAACTCCATTATGAATTCAGCAGACGTGGAGATGCAGAAGGTTGTTGTTGCTGATCTCATCCGTTTGTCTCCAGATGAGGGGGATGCTTTAAATCAGTTTGACCTTGCTGCATGTGATGAGAGGATTCAGGAGTTGGTAAACTTCATTAAGTATCCAACTAGAGATACTCTGATTTCAGATGTCCTTTGTCAGCCTAACTTGTTGTATCAGCAGAAATCACAACTGGAAGCTAAAAGATATCTTCAGTTACAGACTGCTCATCAGATGACTCTTCAAAGAGAGAATGCTGCAAAGTTTGAGCTCTCAAAAGCTGAGGAGAGGGTCGAGAAAGCTGAAGCAAAGTTAGAGGACCCTAAGGCAGATGAGCTCCAGAAAGATTCATCCCAAAAGGGGAAACAGACTCCCACCTCTCAGGTACCTGATTTGCATTTTCACTCACAGCAGCCACAGCAGGAGACAGACCCAGACAGCTGGCATCCAGTGTCTACAGAGTCTCCTCTTTTTAAACTTAGTCAAAGTCTTCAACTTACTTCCACAGACCTTAACAAATGTGTTGGACGTCAGATGGTCTCCAGTGGTGTCCTGCCAAATCCCATTGCAGTGAACAAACACCAAGATGACAGAGTGCTGGACTCAGCGTGCACAAGTCGTCCAATTGGGTGGAAGGAGCACCATTTTGGCCTGATTCTGGTGCTAAGCTATAGGCTTCTTTTGTTAGTCTTAACTGCTAACAGCTAAGGACACGTGCTTGCAAGATTTGGCTCTTTTCCAAAATTTTTCCCTAAATATTTTACTATTTTCTTAATAATATTTCATTAAATATTATTTTAATAAACAAAGGCAGCTAATGAGACACTGTTGAGAATTAGTCATCCAGAAGGTTGGTTTTATTCAGCAGATCATTCTTTAAAACATTATTTTATTAAAATAATTTATCTGATCTTGCATTGTGAATGGTTGTCTAAAGGTATGCTGATTATTGCCTAAGTTGGTTCCATGACTAACTTCATTTCCAGATTCTTCAAGATAATCCCTGGTTCTCAAACATAAACATTTCATGGTAATGTTGCATCACTCCTTTGGTCATGGTTTCAACCATCTTTAATCAACTTGTTTATTTTGTATATAGCCCATTAATCTTCCTTATTCTTTAATTCTGCTTGGTAGTTAGTTGGATTGTTTAGTATAGTAAAGAGTTTGTTGATTGAAATATGTTTGACTTTGAGTTGACTTATTTTTGTTAATAAATTCTTGTATTTTAAGAAATTGTGTGAATTTATTCCATGTGTGTGCAGAGTTTTGCTGTTCAGTAATGTCAGAGCTTGGCTCACCCTTTTCGATTTTGTCCTAATACCATCGCCTTACTGGGCTGCTATTCACAGGACAACCCTTAACAGACCGAAATATTATTTTATAAAATATTAAAGTATTAATATTAAATATTGAATAAAATATACAGATTCATAGTCACAACACCTGGACCTGTACAGAGGAATGGCTAAAATACATTTGACATATATTATTTTACATCCTATAGTTATAACAAAACGACCAATAAAAATTCTGAAAGTTTTGAATGTCCTCCACTTGCTGACTATTTTCCACACAGTAAAATGGCTTATTTCAAATTATTTCAAAACTTCTTTAATTTTCTCCACAGGACAATGAATTCTATAATTGTGCTGCTCAAAGTGGCAGCATGTTGGAGTAGCTCTGTTACTTTCATTTTGATATATTCTTTTTAAGAACTGTAATTTCTCCTGTTGTGGATAAAAATAAATTTTTTCGGATTTTTATCCTCTCTGGTATGCTGTGCAGCTGGAAGGATATTTGCTGATACATTTTTACTTTTGGACATTTGTTGTGATGCATAACTATAGCAACAAGTTTTTTTTACAACAGGGAGCAACTGATTAATATCTGAAAAGCTCAAATAATACTTCAACTACAACCCCAAATCCCCGATGAGTTGAAAAGGAGGCGCAGTGAATGCAAAACAGAAACAAAGAGAAGAAAGATGAGGAGGAAGTTCAAACCATTTCTACCATCGATCATGATGGGCAATGTGAGGTCGTTGGGGAACAAGTTGGATGAACTCCAAGCTTTACAAAAGACCCAGCCAGAGTATCAGGAATTCAGTATTATGTGTTTCACTGAGTTATGGCAGATGGTGTAATCCGGGACATGTTACTGTGAAGTGTTGTCTCTGCAGCCCAGATATTGAACTGTTAGCAATATGTTTTCTACCATATTATTTACCCTGAGTTCACTAGTGTTATTTTGGCAACAGCTTACATTCCCCCATCAGCTGTTGCCGACACTGTATGTGATGTCATCAACTCAGTTGTTGCCAGGCTACAGACACAGCACCCAAATGTGTTTGTTGCAATATCTGGTGATTTAACCATGCTACACTCATTTGTTTTATGCAAATGTAAAGGACTCATACATCTATAAAGCAAGCTCTCCTCTACTCAAAAAAGATCACAATCTTGTTTTTCTCTGCTCGAAATATAAGCCCCTTTTTCAGAGGCAACCTGTAATAAAGAGAACTGTGAGAACATGGTCACAGGAAGCTGGAAAAGCCGAGCAAGGTTGCTCTGAGGCTACAGACTGGGATGCCTGTGCCAGTCACATTGAAAGGACATCTATGCCATAACTGAGTGTGTAACCGACATGGATACCACCATCCCCACCAGAACGGTGAGAGGCTTGCCCAATAACAAACCCTGCATCAGCAGTGACCTGAAGGACCTGTTTAAGAAGAAAAAAAAGAGCCTTCAGAAAGGGTGACAGGGAATTATTGAGGAGTATACAGAAACAACTCAAAATCAAGATAAGAGACAGCAAGGAGGTGTACAAGAGGAAGCTGGAGATCAAGCTACAGCAAAACAATATTGGAGATGTGTGGTCAGGGATGAAGACGATAACAGGCTTCAAGCAGAAGGAAGATCAGACAGATTGATGTCTGGACAGAGCCAATGAACTAAACACATTCTTCAGTAGGTTCAGTTTAGAAACAAGCTCAGCATCCTCCTCTCCTGCTCAAAGCCAAACAGACTTCCAGACCTCCTTTGACCCAAAGCATCCCTGTCACACCTCAAATGTTTTATCTTGCACCTCAGCCACGGAGCCTTCTGCTTTTACATGTTGGTCTTGAACTAAATCAGAAGATGCTATCTTTGCCTCCCCATTAAACCTGTGTGTCTGAAGAAGTCTGGAACTGTAGAGACTGAATCGGAATAAGACTGCAGGTCCAGATCATGTCAGCCCTAGAGTCCTGAAGGGCTGTGCAGAGCAGCTCAGTGGGATTCTGCAGCACCTCTTCAATCTTAGCCTGGCCCAGGAGAAGGTTCCAGTGTTGTGGAAGACCTCCTTCCTTGTTCTGGTACCAAAGAAAACTTAACAATCAGTCCTCAATGACTATAGACCTGTTGCCCTGACATCCCATATCATGAAGGTCCTAGAGAGACTCCTGTTGGCCCACCTGAGTAAGCAAACAATAAACTAAATCAGGACCCCCTTCAGTTTGCTTATTGTTGTGGAGTTTGAGTTGAAGATGCCATCATACACCTGCTTCAACAAACCCACTGTCATCTGGACAAAGCCAGCAGCACTGTGGGAATCATGTTCTTTGATTTCTCCAGTGCATTTAACACAATTCAACCTGATTTGCTATGTCAGAAACTCCAGAAGACTCAGGTGGAGGCCTCAACAATCTCCTGGATTAAAGACTACCTGACAAACAGACCACAGTTTGTGAGACTGAAGGGTTGTGTGTCTAACAAGGTAGTCAGCAGCACAGGAGCACCACAGGGGACTGTACTCTCACCATTCCTTTTCACTCTGTACACCTCAGACTTCCAGTGCAAGCCAGACTCTGCAGTCATGGGGTGGATCAGAGATGGACCAGAAGCTGAGTACAGGAAGGTGGTGGACCGCTTTGTGGCATGGTGTGGAAACAATCATCTCATCTTGAATGTCAATAAAACAAAGGAGATGATTGTAGATTTTAAGAGAAACAGGAAAAGGTCAAAAACTATTTCTATCATGGGAGAAGAAGTGAAGGTGGTTAAATACCTTGGTGTTCACCTGGACAATAGACTGGAGTGGAGATGCAACTGTGAAGCCATCTACAAGAAAGGACAGAGCAGACTGTCCTTCTTAAGGAAGTTTAGGACCTTCAGTGTTTGCATCAAGATGCTACATATCTTCTATAAGTCTGTTGTGGAGAGTGTGATTTCTTCTGCCATCATCTGCTGGGGTAGCAGCATCAGAGCCAGGGACTTAAAAAAGCTTAACAAGCTGATAAAGAAAGCTGGCTCTGTTCTGGGGACTCCTCTGGAACCTCTTGAGATCATTGTGCACAGAAGGATACATAAAATGAAGAACATGGAGAACCCTGAGCATTCCCTAGAGCATCCTTGAGACTGTCATACAACAACAGAGTGTCTTGAGTGAGAGGTTTCTTCAGATTTGCTGTAAGATGGACTGCTGCAGCAGGAGATCCTTCCTGGCCATGGCCATCAGCATTTACAGAAGCTCTTTGAAGAAACCTGTATAACATGACCTACAGCAACATTTGATTTTTCTTTGGTATTAATAAAGTAGTTTTGAATTGAGTTGAATAATCTTCTTTCTGAAGGCTTCGAACAGCTCGCCATCATTCAGAAGCAAACAGGGCAAACCTCCTTCAAAGTGCCGAGTAACAATGTTCTCATCATATGCGCCTGATGTGATACTGATGTTTAAGTTTAGCCATTTAAGAAGGAATTCATGTTTGTTCTTAATCAGAAATGACATTTTTTACGTTATTCTTATTCTTATTCTTATCTTCTTTATTCTTTTTCATGTGTATTTTTAGAAACATTTAAAGACCATAGCACGGCCTCCAAGGTAGTGGAGTTGTTGGCACTGATACCTTGCAGCAAGATCATCCTGGGTTCAAATCCCGGGCAGGAATCTTACTGCTTGGAGTTTTTGTGTTCTACTCACATGAGTTCTCCTAGGGTACACCATCGTCCTCCCGCAGTCCAGAGATATGCATGTTGGGTTCATTGCTTTGTTAAAATTGATGAACAGAACAAAGATTCTTTAAAACAAATTCATCCTGTTATTAGAATAAAACATTGTCGCATTATTATAGGCTGTACGTTCATAAATATTGCAGTTGATGTCAGAATATAATAAAACAGGGATCTTAAACTACTTCAATGCAAAAGCTTGAGTACTATTTCTATTTTCTGAATCCAGATTTAGTTCGTTTTCAACTATTTCTTCTTGACTTTTGCATGAATCGTATGGCATTTTCAGCTTTTGACAGCCTTTTTGTGTCTGCCTGTGTCTGTATAACAGATACCTAATGTGGGCAGTATCAAACCTTAAAAGCTGTCTGAGGTATCTCCTGTTTTGTGAAGCCTGTTTATTTCATTCAATGGTCCCTGTGCAGCTGTGGCTGCTGGAGGCCAATCAGTCCAAATACTTGGCTATGAAGCTTGATCTTACTGGACTGCCTCAGAGCTGTCCAAAGAGACAGACCAAAGGGGTAGAAAAAAACCGAGATTGACACATCAGCTCACAGTGTCTCAGGCAGTCAAAGTGAAGTGGTTCTATGAGATGCTCAGCTTTCATTTGTGCAGACAGGTCTGCGTCTGTGTGCTCCTGCCAAATCTACCATGGAGTCACAGCGCAGTGCAAGAGATCTTTGCCAAGCTCATCAAGGAAAAGCAAATAAAGGAGCAGCAAAGCATCCCTAACGACAAACCAGACGCTCTTTGTGCTTGTTAACAGCCAAAAATATCGGCTAATATGCAAAACCACCCTGCCTTTGAAATTCTTTGTTGCACACATATGCACATGGATCCACATGCCAAACACGGTGAGACACAAGCAAAGCAACAAGCAGCGTTAAGATTCCAGACTGCTGTTCTGTCATTTCCATAAATACTCTTAAAAGGTGCAGCCAAAACCATGGAAGGGTGCGATTGCCTCCTGGCTAGAAACTCACAAAAAAGCTCTTTTCTCTTTCAAGAGTCTGTAGAAGAGGATGACCCACTTAATCGAACAATTTCAAGTAGCTGAATTCATGTGTGTTTGTCTGGGTGCGTGTGGTGTGTACTCATGTGCGTGAGTGTAAAAAGGACCGCCAGTGCCTGAAGACAAACAATAAACAAAACCAACGAGCATACAGTGTTGAACAGACATGCCATGTTGACTGTGTGTGTGTGTGTGTGAGAGAGAAAGTGTGAGATCTGCAAAGTAAAGTTGTGCCATGCTCTACCTATGAGTCACACTTTTTAAATTTCCATCTACTGTATGGGTTTGTGAAGGAGTAACAATGGGTTTCATCAGAGTCATTCTAGATACAGATTCTTCCAAATCATTATTTCACAACAGTTAAAATGCTTGTATCTTCACGGGATGGTCATCACGACCATCAAAAAGGATTTCAGTATACAACTCTGCTTCAGGGAGTCAAACAAGTCACAATCAACGACACAGTGCCTTTCAAAGGTATCCATTGCCCGTATTTTCACATTTTTTTTCAGGGTCGATTATTTTCTATTTCCTTGGTTGAGAAAAACTGTGAAATCCAATCTTAGCAACACTATCTCTCTCTGGCTGTATGTAGACAAGCATAATGAAAAGGTGTGCCAATATCTGCTTTTGAGTAACTGGATGTTTTGTATTTTATTTAAAGGTAAACAAAGAGCCTAGTTATTAAAAGACAAATACTTTGTGCTGTCATGGTTGACACGCCTCTTCAACATTGCGTGGCGGTAGGGGACAGTGCCTCTGGACTGGCAGACTGGGGTGGTGGTCCCCCTTCATTAGAAGGGTGACCGGAGGGTGTGTTCCAACTACAGGGGGAATCAAACTCCTCAGCCTCCCTGGTAAGGCCCATGCCGGGGTATTGGAGAGGAGAGTCCGGCCGACAGTCAAGAGGAGCAGTGTGGTTTTCGTCCCGGCCGTGGAACACTGGACCAGCTCTATACCCTCTCCAGGGTACTTGATGGTTCATGGGAGTTTGCCCAACCGGTCCACATGTGTTTTGTGGACCTGGAGAAAGCATTCGACTGTGTCCCTCGTGATGACCGATTTATCGGTCCGTCTACGTTCCTACCCTCACCTATGGCCATGAACTTTGGGTCATGACCGAAAGAACGAGATCCCGGATACAAGCGGCTGAAATGAGCTTCCTCCGTAGGGTGGCCGGGCACTCCCTCAGAGATAGGGTGAGGAGCTCGGCCATTCGGGAGGGGCTCAGAGTAGAGCCGCTGCTCCTCCACATCGAGAGGAGCCAGTTGAGGTGGCTCGGGCATCTATACCGGATGCCTCCTGGACGCCTTCCTCGGGAGGTGTTCCAGGCACGTCTCACCGGGAGGAGGCCCAGGGGACGGCCCAGGACACGCTGGAGGGACTATGTCTTCCGGATGGCCTGGGAACGCCTTGGGCTCCCCCCTGAGGAGCTGGAGGAGGTGTCTGGGGAGAGGGACGTCTGGGACGTCTCTGCTGAGTCTGCTGACCCCGCGACCCGGTCCCGGATAAGTGGAAGACGACGAGTACGAGTACTTTGTGCTGTACTTAACATTTTCCATTTTAAGAAAGATTTTGGAAGAAATTAAGAAATGGTCTATCTGCATTAACCGCCTGAGCTGGGTGGCCAAATTTGTCCAATTTATGTTTGTAATTGGAGGCCACACAACACAATTTGATTACAAGCTAATCATCAGATGGAAGGAAAATGTTGGCTTTATTTTGTTTTACAAATAAGAAATTGGTGTGTGCATTTCTACTCATCCCCTTTACTCTGATTTCCCTGAGTAAAATCCAGAGCAACTAATTGGCTTCAGAAGTTAAATTAGTGAACAGTTTCCAATTGTTTGTAATTTGATCTCAGTATAGCCTACTTCCAGCTGTCCTGTGAAGGCATCAGATGTTTGTTAGAGAACATTAGAGAAAAAGCAGCATAATGAAGACCAAATAAACCTGGCAGACAAATCAGAAAGATTGTTCAGGAGAAATTTGAAGGAGCGTTAGGTTATAAATCAGCAGTCACACAGAGGACTACTCAATCCAGTGCTGTTCAATGGCCGTCAACTTAAACTGACAGAGCCGGTATCAAGAGCATTAATCAGAGAAGAACTCAAGACTCGTACTCGTACTCGTCGTCTTCCGCTTATCCGGAACCGGGTCGCGGGGGCAGCAGACTCAGCAGAGACACCTAGACGTCCCTCTCCCCAGACACCTCCTCCAGCTCCTCCGGGGGGAGCCCAAGGCGTTCCCAGGCCAGCCGAGAGACATAGTCCCTCCAGCGTGTCCTGGGCCCTCCCCTGGGCCTCCTCCCGGTGGGACGTGCCTGGAACACCTCCCGAGGAAGGCGTCCAGGAGGCTTCTGGTATAGATGCCCGAGCCCCTCCCGAATGGCCGAGCTCCTCACCCTATCTCTGAGGGAGTGCCCGGCCACCCTACGGAGGAAGCTCATTTCAGCCGCTTGTATCCGAGATCTCGTTCTTTCGGTCATGACCCAAAGTTCATGGCCATAGGTGAGGGTAGGAACGTAGACCGACCGGTAAATCGAGAGCTTCGCTTTTGGCTCAGCTCTCTCTTCACCACAATGGACCGGCACAGTGCCCCCATTACTGCGGCAGCCGCACCAATCCGTGTGTCGATCTCCCGCTCCATTCTTCCCTCACTCGTGAACAAAACCCTGAGATACTTGAACTCCTCCATTTGAGGCAGGAACTCCCCTCCAATCTGAAGAGGACAAGCCACCCTTTTCCAGTTGAGTACCATGGCCTCTGACTTGGAACTCAAGACACCCATGGTATCTCTGAAGGGGTTGCAGAGATTTATGGAAGAGTTGCCATTCTTGAAAGAAAGCCATTGGAAGACCCATTTGTATCTTTACATGTGCCATGTAGGGAAAACAGCAAACAGGTGGAGGAAGGGGCTCTGTTCAGATGAGACCAAAGATGAACTTTCTGGACTACATGCAAAATGTTATTTTTGGAAGAAAAACCTGAACTACATATCACTCTGTAAAACACTGCAGTGGCAGCATTATGGTGGGGACTGCTTCACCTTAACAGGAGCGGCAGAGTTGGTCAGATTTAATGGGATGAGGGTTGGAGCTAAATACAGGCCAGAACTCGAAGAAAACCTGTTAGAGGCTGCAAGACCTGAGTGGAGGTTAATCTTCAAGCAGGGCAAAGAGTCTGAACATCTACCCAGAGCTACAACGG
Source organism: Crenichthys baileyi (assembly GCA_036173005.1). Taxonomy (NCBI): domain Eukaryota; kingdom Metazoa; phylum Chordata; class Actinopteri; order Cyprinodontiformes; family Goodeidae; genus Crenichthys; species Crenichthys baileyi. The sequence continues at coordinate 111,548 of JAHHUM010003022.1, forward strand.
TTTAGATCAAAGCATATCCATACATTAAATTGGTCCAGTCAAAGTTTAGACCTAAACCAACCTGAGTATATGTGGCAAGACACTCTTTGTCCAATCTGTCTGAGCTTGAGCTATTTGCAACGCAGAATGGGCAAAAATTTCAGTCTCCACATTTGCAAAGCTGGCAGATACCAACCCAGGATGACTAGCAGCTGTAATTGCAGCAAAAGATGCTTCTAAAAAATATGAAGAGGGGCTGAAGAGGGGCTGAATACAAATACATGCCACACGTTTAAGGGCTTTATTTGTAAAAAAAATATTGAAACCACGTATATCCATCCTACCACTTAACAATATGCACTACGGCTTTATAGTATATCACAAAATATCCTGATAAAACTCACTGTGTTTTTTTTTTGTTGTAACATGACAACAGGTAAAGAACCTCAAGGAGTGTGAATACTTTTGCAAGGGTCGTTTCAAGGAAAATGTAGTTCTTCTGCCTTAAAATCAAAATAATAAAGATAAACTAGCATGCGTAAAAAATTAATAAACTATAATCCATTTCCCTGTTATTATAGTCTGATAGCTACAGTATGTGCATTTCCTTAATAGGCCACGATACTGTTGGCTGCATTAGTGTTAAGTGTAGCCGCATTGAGACAGGCCTGACCCTGGGGGCAGCGCTGAGGCACTGTACATCACTGTGACCTTTCTGAGTGCTGCTGCAGCTTGCTGCCTTTGTTCGCCTAATGTGTCCCACACAAAGGAACTTTTGACCGGGAACAGAGAAAGAAGCGGGGCAAAGATGGAGAGATAGCAACAGAAGGGAGGAGATGAATTGACAAAAGGAACAGGCGTCGGCTGGAGGTTTGTGCGAATGGCCCCCGCGTGTTTAGTAATTAGTAGCAGTGTCAAGAGACACTGGGGGGGGAGTGGAGGAGGTCAGACAACAGGTGTAAGGAAAACAGGCCATACAGATTGAGTAAAGCAAGCGTATGGGAGAAAGGAAGAGAGGGAACATAGAAAAAGATGAGATTTGGTGCCAATTAACAGACAACTTCCAAAGTAAGCCAAAAGAAGTAGCTTCAAACATCTGATTGGTCATTGATCCTGTGCCATTGTGCCTTCTTCACTAGTATGAGTGTACCAGTATGTCTACAGTTTAAGGAAGAAGCTCCTACTAAGCCCCTGTACTTCCTGCTTCGAATGGGAACTTAACCACATTGTGGACAATGATAATGATCAGCATAGCTAATGTTTTTATGTGGTTCTTAGGCAAACTGCGCTAGGCTTAAAATTCAAGTCGAATTATTCAGCAATGCTGACAGTGTGCAGGGCATGTACATGTTACTTAATGAAATAACCTAATGAAGACATTTGTTCCTCCTACGTCACAACCAACTAATGACAGCTCAGGGTTCTAATGCAATTTTGTGCAATATATGCATCTGCCTTTCAGACATGACTACCAATGAGTGGAACTGAAATATTAGTTACTTTAAATGAAGCTGATGTAAGGCAGATATATATTTTAAGGGTTACAGTGGCGGTTTCTGATGTGTGCTATATGGGCAGTTGCCCAGAGCAGCATTAGAAGCAGGCGCGCATACCAAATTAAAAAATATTTATATAATTGTTTAAATCTGCTGGAGCCAGGTATCTAAACTCTCAATACGTGCTAAACATTTTGAAACTTAGGTCGATTCTCAGCTTAAGCAGATCCTTATGGACAATAATCCTCTGTGTGAAAGCCAGTCAATGTTCAGAGCCGCTTACAGTATAACACTAGCTGCTGTATCTGTAACCAATGATTATAGCTCTGTTTTGGATAGAAAAAAACTATTTGTGGATTTCTCCATGGTCTGTTATTCAGTCGACCATCAATTACTTTAAGAGAAACTTAAGTATTTTTTCATGGGTCTTTCTTCTGTCCAGTGGTTCATAAATCATATTTCAGACAGGTCAGTGTGTTTTTTGTCAAGGGCCTGAAATCACATTTGTAGAGATTGTTTTACCCTTTACCCGTTGTTTACCCTTTTTCTTAAATAGTTTGGGGGAGAAATTTGCAAGATGTTAAATTCCATCTTTATGCTGATGTTAAAATAATTTACTTTATTTCAGGATCTTTGAATAAGGCTCTTGTTGAGCTTAAGACTTCTTTCCATTAGCTATCAGTTACCCTCTGCATTTTAAAATTGCTCCTAAATCCAAAGTTTGTGAATACAATAAATAAAAAACTGTTATAAAGTGTACTTACAGGAAAGTTAGCAACTTAACTTGGCAGAAAGGTTATGCATGAAGACCAAGTATAACTAAATGTTAGCTGTAATTCTGTTTTAGTGGACAGCAACTAAAATACTGCTGAGACTACATTTTCACTTGATCCTGATTATATGTAGTCAGATGAGATTTCACCCAATAACCAATAGGCACCAGCCCCTGCTGGACCATGCAAGGATAAGTGGATCTGGATGGATGTATGGATGGCAAAAGTTAAAACTGGTAGAGACATGACAAAATGTCCTGCAAAAGGTTCTAGGCAAGTACAAAGTCATGTACAGACTGAGTTCAATCTAAAACATTATCAACACAGTGTCAGCCTTTCTTTTATTTGCTGAATTTTCATCTTCCGAAAGCTAGAGGACTACTGGCTAAATTGGTATCATATAATATACCACATCACAACATTTATAAATCTTGAGAAGATCTTTTTTTCCAGTGCATTACACTAAATGCAAATTGGGTTTGTATCTAAGGCTGTCCACACACTGTGCTTGTGTCCAGGGCATGCTTATCCCCATGGGTGTGAGCGGCTGTATCGGCATCAATGTAAGCGAGTGTGGTTGCTGCGCGTGCAATGAGGGATGGACATCACCAGGGCAGTGCGATGAGCGAACGAGGCAGATCAGTCAAGGACTTAGAGCTTCGCTTCCCAGCGGACGATACAGACAGGCTTTGATGTTGATGTGAACAAATAAAAGGAAGCCGAAATGAGTGGAATGAAGCATTATCTGCTGCAGAGAGGCCCTCCCATGGAACCAAGACTGCCCGCTTTACTTCCATTCAGGAGGCTGAAAGGGGATTGACGAAGATGGGCGTGCGTGAGGGAGAGGGACACAGAATCCTATTGATTGGACTCTTGTGCTAAATTCAAACACTGCAGTGTTCTATATTTGCTAGTGTGTGGAGGCTCTGTCAGAGGACATTTGGGTAATGTCCACTTTAACACTGCTGAAGCCATGAGATCATGATCTGAGCTTGCTGAAAAATACTTAACTTCCTTGCTTTAGTCTGTGCTATACTTACCTAAAAGCCTAAAACAGCTGCAGCTTTTAAAAGGCAAAATGCCTGATTACTGTTTTGTAATTAATTAAAACTAAGACCTGGCTGCTCTCCAATGTAAACTAACAAAGATGTAATGCTATTTGCCAAAGACAAAGAGACAGAGAGCCAGTCAAAAAAACTTTTGACTGGCTCTCTGAATGCTAAAGAGAAGAAATTACCTGCTTAACAACCAAAAGCAAGCTGGGTAATCCTAACACTATAGTATGTTTGTCACAGGCCAAATTCACAATTAAAAAAGGATGATGAAGAGGCCTTTAAAAGGTCATTCATCTTGGAAATAAATACAGGGAAATTTAAAGGCACATGAAATTTGGTTGCAGCAGCTGACACTTTAAATTTCCTTTGTAGTGACTGGGAAAACTGGGTCAAGCTTACCGCTACAAAGTGAATGCAACTGCTCTCAGCAGAGAGAGCAGGCAAATCAGAGAGGGATTTTCTTGGCAGTGCTGACCCCCAGAGCAGGACTTTCAAATGTTTGGATAAACAGGATATAAAATGCAGATAAGGCACCAAATCTTTGCCATATCTGTCTGCATCATGTTTCCTGATTCCCTGACCCCCTGTTGGTCCACCAACTTGTTTTTCGAGAGTGGTGTGAAAGGATATGGCTTTCTTTAAAGTGCTGTCTATTTTATCTCTTAAAAAAAGCCAACTTAGACTTGAGGTTAGGCAGAATTAGTTTCAATGGCTCGACTGTCAGTTTGTTTTATTGTCATGATCCATGTGTTTTGTGTTTTTTTTGTGTTGGTGTTCTGATTGTTTCTTGGTTCTGATTGTTACGGTGGCCGGGTGGTGCAAACCAACATTAAAAAATCTAAAACGCTTTTACAAACCTAAAGACATATTGACATTTCAGAAAACAATTTAACAAGATGCGAAACACTTTTACAAGTACTGAAACAAATTTACATTTGACAAAATCAAGCGGAAATGGAATGTACCAACGCCGAGGCTGACCCGGAAGTCAGCCTCAGGGGCTGCATCCTTCGGTCTACGTGGGCTGGGTCCTTCTTCGACCGCTAAAATCAGCGCCATAGAAAGAGAACGGGTCTTTCTATGGCACTGGCTAAAACCACGGAGGCCGGAAGTGAGCAGCTGCGGATTGGGACGGTCTAGCCTTTACCAGCTGTTCCCGCCCTCACCTCAGCGTAACAGCTGTCGCCTAGCAACCATTGCTGCGAGGAGAAAAAAACAGTTAAAGCAGAATGGAGCCGAACTTCTGTTACTTTTATTTTTAATTTTTGAGGAACTTCAGCAGTTTCATCGTCGTCGCAGACATCTCATTTATCTCCGGCTGAGAGACAATCATGGTCAGGTAAAAAAGAGGTTTGATTTAACTTAAGGCTTCTAGCCAGTAAAGAAATAGAAAGCACTTTATGGCTAGTGTATGTCGACATATTTTATATATATATATATAAACAACAACTTTCAATTTTAAGATAGATAGGGATTGTAAAGTATTTGATCCCCTCTGGCTGGTCTTAGATTTGATCACTTAAAATATCCAGAAGCATGCCTTAAAAATAATGTGTTTTTCCATCTCCATTCTTCCCTTTTCTAGACCAGAACCCTTTACTGCAGGATCAATCTAAGTGTCCCAGTCCAGAAACGCTTCTTCAACTAGGAGGACATCAGGCCTGATTGTCGGCTGAGCAGGGAGTGTCTGGCAGTGCTGCTTAATATTTTGCACCAGGATAGGCGACATGGATGGGGTGCTACTATTGAGACCTTGGTTTTTCTTTTCTGGCTGGCAAGTGGCACATCCTACAGAGTGGTCTGCAGAGTGTTTGAGATGCCTCGCTCTGCTGTCCATCGCATGGTCCACAGAGTTACAGAGGAGGTGGTAGCCATTTGTCACCAGGTCATCTACCTTCCAAAGTCCCCTGAGGAGTGGGATGCAGTGTCCCGTGGGTTTGCAGGGCTGGCAGGCCACAGAGCTTTTCCTAAAGCTGTGGGTGGAATTGATGGCTGCCATTTCCGCATAAGGTGTCCAAGCGGCCCTGATGGTCAGTGCTACAGGAACAGGAAACTCTTCCCTTCCATAATCATGCAAGCAGTTTCTGACCATCGGAGCCATTTTATTGACATGTATGTGGGGTGGCCTGGGTCAGTGCATGACTCTAGGGTGCTCCGCCACAGCCCACTGTACAGACAGTCAGTTTGTCCTCCTCCAGGGCATTTTATCATTGCAAAATGGAGGGAACCATGCCCCCCAAATCCCACCCCCCTCACACCCCACAAGAGAAAACAAGGTGTGGGAGCGCAGCGCTTTAACAGCCCTCATTCCAAAAACTATAATAGAGTGTTTTTTGGAAATGATGAAAACCCAATTCAGGGGCCATCTTCCTGACAAACCTGGAGGTGCACCACACCTTTGTACCTCACATAAGTTTTTCGACCTAGATCCATTTTATATAACATTATTCATAATATCATACATATGCCCCTTTTTTGAATTTTTTTTTCAGGTCATAACAGCATGCGCCATCCTCCAAAAAACTCCTTGGTGCTGGGGATGTCTCCCCCAGAGGATCCCCCAAGGGGGAGGCTGAAAAGAATGAGGGTGGGGGTTGGGACGGCATTCACGGTGGCTTTTGGCAGGACCAGCTTTCAGCTGAGGTGTCTGCCCTGGAGGAGGTACCACCAGAACATGACTACTGTGTGCAGGCAAGTATAATATTATAGATGTGATTAATTTTTGAGGGGTATAACTAAATGTAATATTTAGTGAGCACAATCTTCTAATTCTGCATTTTTCCGATTACATCTTAGTGATGTGGCAGCCGTCAATTCAGCCAGCCCTTTAAACCCACTTGATGGGTGATGACGTGGACAGCGGAAAGAGGCATCACAAACATCTGCAGACCACCTGTGTGATGCTTCGCTCAACATCCAGAAAGATAAACCACAGGTCTCAGTTGCAGCATCCCATCCATGTCTTCCTGACCTTGCGAGAGATTTAGCCACACTTTAGCCAGATACTTTCTGTTCAGAAAGACATCTGCCTTTTTGTTCTGTTGAAGAGGTGTTCCAGGAACCGGTCACTCAGGTTGATCCTGCTGTCGCCATTGTAAATACTTGTGCATAGTTTTTTTATTTTTTTAGTTTTTGTAATCTTGATCTCTTTTAATTTCTTTTCTTTCCCCCTTTGTTTTTAAAGTGCTGTTTGTAATTTTCATAATAAATTTTGTTTATAATTTAAATGAAGTTGATGTATTGTTAGATCAATTGTAAATAACAATTTTGGACAAAAACAATTTTTCATTTATTAGAAACCCTTAAAACTTTAAGAAACAATCTGAACAAAAATTAATATTTCTTTTATAGCACCTTTTTTTGGTGCCATTCTTGGAAAAACAGTCTGTCCATTCTCTGTACCTTATGTCCCCCCCCTGATCAACTCCATCATTCCTCATATCTGTCCCTCTTTTTTTCTACCCCTTCCGGGGGGCTCACTGTCTTCCTTCTCCATCTGGTTGCCCACTGCTCCGCTTGGCCCCGGAGTGTCCTCAGGGGGGAGGCACTTAGGACAGGAGGTTTTTTGGGGAAGGGCCCCTTTTTCCCAAAAACCCATCCATAAGGACAATACTTTTGCAATCTAAAGTTAAGGGAAAAAAAAAATAGTTGACTAAACAGAAACCAATAAGACTTTTAGAAATTTTTTTTAATTTTTGGGGTTGACATGAGAAATTTTTTAAATACTCTAAATTATTTTTTTTCAAATTCCCCTTTTTTTTGCCTGCAAGGGGGGGACCTTCCCCCTGTTGGGCCCATCTTCTCAAGAATTGTCCTAAACAACAAAAAGGGAAAAGGAAAAACCCAAAAAAAGTATGTTAATAAATGGGTGGATATTTTTGAAAGTTAGAAAGATAGGAGTTATTGAAACTGGCAAAAACCGACTGCAGAGAATGTTTTATTTTACCCCCAAGCCACGCTGGCTGGTTTTTAAGCTCCCAAAAAAAAGGTGGTCATTCTACCCCTGAGCTTAATAAACTGGGCCCGTCTGCTCCCCTTTTCCCTAAAAAAAAAAAATGAAAATACCAAAAAAAAAAATCTGCTTAATATCAGAGCAAAAATAAAGTTTTTTAATTTTACATTTGTCTTTAATTTGAAGAAAATTTAAATTTTCTATGCAAATGCCTAAAAAAGCTCTTTCAAACTTTTTTAAATTTTTTACTAAGATTCACTTACATTTGAAGTGTATTCCCCTTCGGGTGTACCTGGAATCAGAAATTTTTAATGCTAGCTGAATTATAAAATAAACTTTTAAAACTATTGCACATTTCTTCATCAAAAATGAATATTTAAAAGCTTTTTTTTTTCGGAATCACACTTCCCCGCACACAAGTTAATTACATAAAACTGTCCATTTATTCTGGTTAACCTTAATATCACCTGAAATGTCAAATCAATTTTCAGTAACAATTCTGGAAATATAAATGCCTTATTATGAGTAGTGTGGAAATATAACTGCCTTATTATTAGTAGTTAAATGCTGATTATAGATTGATTTTTATTAGTTTTAGTTATGCTTTTGATAGTTAGAAAAAACCCTAACACTAGCCTCTAGTATTATAACACAATGAGTGTTTATTAGTCAAGGTTAAGGCTTGCATGTCTTTTCTGTCTGTATCGTGAGAAGCCGGCAGTGTATTGGGGAGGCATGCTACTCCTCTCTGTGCTGGCCGAATGAATACTGTAACAGTAGCTTCTAATATTATAAAACAATGGGTGTTCATTATTCAAGGACAAGGCTTGCAGGTGTTCTCTGTCTGTATCCACGTGTGGGAAACAATTCTTAATTAAATAATGACGTATATCTCTGTTTTTTATGCTGTTGCTGGGGAGACATCCACAGACAGAATGATTGTGTATGTAACTGAAAAAAGATGCTGGACAGCAGCGTGGGGTATAAAATGTAATGAAACGCAGCCCCCAGTGACACGACACACACGGGTTTCCAAGGTGTAGCAATGTAAGTGTGAGGTCTCCCTCTCTGAATTCAGATTGGTTTTAATAAACTTGTGGAAAATACAACTGATCTCTGACTGAGGATTGTCCTTTGGGGTGCCAAATAAAACAACTCGATGAGACGTGAGGAGTACTGTAGGAGTTAACGGATGGCCAGTAAAGTTTTCCTACCTCGACACAATAAAAATAATATTAACATAAACTGTTGGAAATCACTTGTGTTAAACGTTCACTGTGATGACTGCCAGCGGGAGCTTGGTGCCGGGAGTCCGGTCAGATATCTCCAAGTATAGCTTGCCTCACTGCCGGCAAGGCTGGCGAGGCAAGGCAGTTACTACGCCAGGAACGGAAAAATCCGAACAAGGAGCACGTTTGAAATGAAGCGATGTCTAGATAAATCTAGCAGATATTTCACATCTACATAGTTATATTCCCGCACTAAAAACATTGTAGAAGTTAATTTGTGTCACAGAAAGTGTAATTTTTCACAATTTACTCACAGCTTTTGCCGCTTCCCCTGCTTGACCAATACGCTTCGAAATGTAAATTTGTTTCAGTACATGTAAAAGTGTTTCGCATCTTGTTAAATTGTTTTCTGAAATATTAATTTGTTTTCTGAAATGTTAATTTGTTTAAGTACTTGTAAAAGTGTTTTGCATCTTGTTAAACTGTTTTCTGAAATGTAAATTAGTTGCAGTACTTGTAAAAGTGTTTCGCATCTTGTTAAATTGTTTTCTGAAATATTAATTTGTTTTCTGAAATGTAAATTTGTTTCAGTACTTGTAAAAGTGTTTTGCATCTTGTTAAATTGTTTTCTGAAATGTAAATTTGTTTCGGTACTTGTAAAAGTGTTGTGCATCTTGTTAAATTGTTTTCTGAAATGTAAATTTGTTTTCTGAAATGTAAATTTGTTTCGGTACTTGTAAAAGTGTTTCGCATCTTGTTAAATTGTTTTCTGAAATGTTAATTTGTCTTTAGGTTTGTAAAAGTGTTTTAGATTTTGTAATGTTGGTTTGCACCCCCAGCCACCGTAGATGGTGTTGTTTCGAATTTTCCATGTACAGTTCATTTCTCTGTGTTAATTTTTTGTTGTTTTGGTCCTGCCATTTGGGTTCATTCCTTTTTCTATTTTGGTTTATTCTCTTATGTTAGAGTTGGCTTTAGTTTCCCCCTTGATTTGTAGATCATTTTTGTGTTTTAATTCAGCTCCTTCTGAACCCGCTGTGTTAATTAGTCTCCTTCCCTGAGTCTCCCTGCTCTCACTCTTCCATAGCTTTTCCAAAACCCTCTGTTTAAGCTCATCTGATTTCCTCAGTATTTAAACTCCTTGGTATTTATTAGTACTCGCTGCAAACTTTGGCTACTCTCACCCCAGTTCGTTGTCCCATACTTTGTGCCACTGTTCGTGCCACATAGTAAGTTCCTTTGGCTTTTTATTATTAAATCTCTCTTCATCTTGAAGCTGCATTGATCTGCCTACATTTGAGTCCATAACAACTACAGATTATATTTATGGTTGTATCAGTTAGTATCTTGGTTGTGATTTTTATGGTCTCTACCTTTTAGCTCATTCTATCAAACAACATTGTTTAAATTTGGTTATTTAGGATTTTTAGGGCTGATTTAATTTTTTGGGAAGTTTTTTTGTTGCACCCTTATTTTCAATGTTCTCTTTGATAGTGGGTTACTGCTGATTTGAACACCTCTTAACGATATCATGAGTTACCACTAAAGCCAAAGTAACAACAATAAAAACATACGCAAGTAAAACAGTCTCATTAGAATCAGATATTTTTTAGACATTGCATTTATAATCCTGAATTTTTATCCTGTTCAATTATGTATGAGATTTTTTTGTACTTAAAATGTCAAAAAAACCTGGAAGAATTCGCCTGAAAATTTTCAAATGCAGAAATTCACTCTGCAAAAATTGAACTGTAGAAATTCGCCTTAAAAAATTCAACTGCAGAAATTCACCTGAAATGAGGGCCATTTCACCTAATTTTTCAATATCTTGAGCATCTTTAATCTGCTCCAACTCAAAAACTACAGTACTTAGACACTGCAAACCTGGACTTGACTATTCTACACAAATAACAGAATCCCACAAACACAATTTGGGATTTGTGAAAGCTTTATTTGATTTGTGAAATTTTAATAAAGGGCCATATCAGTGCTTTTTTTCCATTTGGACCATCTTAGAACTGGTCCTGCTCCAAAACTTGCTCCAAGCTCCAATCAGAAGCTACAACTTGAAGCCAACTTCAGCTTCGTCGCTTCCTTCTGGGTCAAAAGAAGAGCCTCTCCAGAAGCGAACTGGTGAGTCATGTGATCAAATGAGCGCAGTTTGATTGGCTAAAGGCCCCTCTTCTTCTTGGATTTTTTTTGGCAGGTGGCATCCAATGTTAAGATGCATTATCAGCGGCTTGACTCAATTTTGTGCTGATTGCTTTGGCATGTTCCACCACAAGGTCAACACATTTGCAGGTAAAATTTTTGCTGGCAAATTTTAAGTAAAAAAAAAATCACATACATAATTAAACAGGATAAACATGCAGCGTTATAAATTCAGTATTCCTTGATTCCCTTGGAATGGTGCCACACCCCTCCTTGAACTGCCACCTTAACGTGGTGGAGGGGTTTGAGGGCTCAAATGATCCTAGAGGCTATGTTGTCTGGGGCTTAAATGCCCCTGGTAGGGTCTCCCATGGCAAACAGGCTCTAGCTGATGGGTCAGACAAAGAGCAGTTCAAGAATCCTTCATGACTAGAATATCGAGGCACGTGATGTCGCCCGGTACGGCGGAGCCGGGGTCCCACCCTGGAGCCAGGCCTGGGGTCGGGACTCGCCGGAGAGAGCGCCTGATGGCCAGGTTGCTCCTCGCGGGACCCGGCCGGGCCAAGCCCGAACGAGAGACGCGAGACCATCCCCCAGTGGGCCCACCACCTGCAGGGGGAACCGTGAGGGACCGGTGCAAAGAGGATTAGGTGGCGGACGAAGGAGGTGGAGACCTCGGCGGCCCGATCCTCGGATGCTTAGGCTGGCTCTAGGGACATGGAATGTTACCTCGCTGGGGGGGAAGGAGCCTGAGCTTGTGCGGGAGTTCGAGAGATATCGACTAGAAATAGTCGGGCTCGCCTCCACGCACAGCGTGGGCTTTGGAACCCATCTCCTGGAAAGAGGCTGGACTCTCTTCTACTCTGGAGTGGCCCACGGGGAGAGGCGGCGGGCTGGTGTGGGTTTGCTTGTTGCCCCCCAGCTCAGCCGTCTCGTGTTGGGGTTTACCCCAGTGGATGAGAGGGTCGCATCCCTGCGCCTTCGGGTTGGGGATAGGTCTCTGACTGTCGTTCCGAGCGGTAGTGCGGAGTACCCGGCCTTCTTGGTGTCCCTGTCGGAGGTGCTGGATAGTGCCCCTCCTGGGGACTCCATTATTCTGCTGGGGGACTTCAACGCCCACATGGGAAACGACAGCGACACCTGGAGAGGTGTGATCGGGAGGAATGGCTTCCCCGATCTGAATCCGAGTGGTGTTTTGTTATTGGACTTCTGTGCTAGTCACGGATTGTCCATAATGAACACCATGTTCAAGCATAAGGGTGTCCATCAGTGTTGGCACCAGGACACCCTAGGCAGGAGGTCAATGATTGACTTTGTTGTCGTATCATCAGACCTTCGGCCGCATGTTTTGGACACTCGGGTAAAGAGAGAGGGTTGGGCTGTCCACTGATCACCACCAGTTGGATCTGCTGGAGGAGGAGAAAGCCGGACAGACCTGGCAGGCCCAAGCGCATAGTGAGGGTCTGCTGGGAACGCCTGGTGGAGCCCTCGGCCAGGGATGTATTCAACTCCCACCTCCGGGAGAGCTTCGGCCAGATTCCGGGGGATGTTGGAGACATAGAGTCCGAGTGGACCATGTTCTCCGCATCTATCGTCGAGGCTGCTGCCCGTAGCTGCGGCCGTAAGGTCTGCGGTGCCTGTTGCGGCGGCAATCCCAGAACCCGGTGGTGGACACCGGTAGTAAGGGATGCTGTCAAGTTGAAGAAGGAGTCCTATCGGCTGTGGTTGGCTTGTGGGACTCCTGAGGCGGCTGACGGGTACCGTGAGGCCAAGCATGCTGCGGCCCGGGCTGTAGCAGGGGCAAAAACTCGGGCCTGGAAGGAGTTCGGTGAGGCCATGGAGAAGGACTACCGGTTGGCCTCGAAGTGATTCTGGCAAACCGTCCGGTGCCTCAGGAGGGAGAAGCAGTGCTTTGCCAAACACTGTTTATAGTGGGGGTGGGAGGCTGCTGACCTCGACTGGGGACATCATCGGGCGGTGGAAGGAGTACTTCGAGGATCTCCTCAATCCAGCCATCATGCATTCCCTGGTGGAAACAGAGGCTGGGGACTCGGGGTTGGACTCTTTCATCACCCAGGCTGAAGTCACCGAGGTGGTTAAAAAGCTCCGCGGTGGCAAGGCTTCGGGGGTGGATGAGATCCGCCCTGAGTACCTCAAATCTCTGGATGTTGTGGGGCTGTCATGGTTGACACGGCTCTTCAACATTGCGTGGTGGTCGGGGACAGTGTTTTGTGGACCTGGAGAAAGCATTCGACTGTGTCCCCCGTGATGGCTTGTGGGGGGTGCTCCAGGAGTATGGAATCGGGGGCCCTTTATTAAGGGCTATCCGTTCCCTGTACGAGCGGAGCAGGAGTTTGGTCCGCATTGCCGGCACTAAGTCGGACCTGTTCCCGGTGCATGTTGGACTCCGGCAGGGCTGCCCTTTATCACCGGTCCTGTTCATAACTTTTATGGACATGAGCCGACCAGTGGATTTCGTATCTTCTTTTAGCAGATGAGGTGGTCCTGCTGGCCCCCTCTAGCCAAGACCTACAGCATGCGCTGGGGCGGTTCGCAGCCGAGTGTGAAGTGGCTGGGATGAAGATCAGCTCCTCCAAGTCAGAGGCCATGGTACTCAACCGGAAAAGGGTGGCTTGTCCTCTTCAGGTTGGAGGGGAGTTCCTGCCTCAAGTGGAGGAGTTCAAGTATCTCAGGGTTTTGTTCACGAGTGAGGGAAGAATGGAGCGGGAGATCGACACACGGATCGGTGCGGCTGCCGCAGTAATGAGGGCACTGTGCCGGTCCATTGTGGTGAAGAGAGAGCTGAGCCGAAAAGCAAAGCTCTCGATTTACGTCGGTCTACGTTCCCACCCTCACCTATGGCTATGAACTTTGGGTCATGACCAAAAGAACGAGATCCCAGATACAAGAGGCTGAACTGAGCTTCCTCCGTAGGGTGGCCGGGCACTCCCTTAGAGATAGGGTGAGGAGCGCGGCCATTCGGGAGGGGCTCGGAGTAGAGCCGCTGCTCCTCCACATCGAGAGGAGCCAGTTGAGGTGGCTCAGGCATCTATACCGGATGCCTCCTGGACGCCTTCCTCGGGAGGTGTTCCAGGCACGTCCCACCGGGAGGAGGCCCAGGGGACGACCCAGGACACGCTGGAGGGACTATGTCTCTCGACTGGCCTGGGAACGCCTTGGGCTTCCTCCGGAGGAGCTGGAGGAGGTGTCTGGGGAGAGGGACCTCTGGGTGTCTCTGCTGAGTCTGCTGCCCCCGCGACCCGGTTCCAGATAAAGCGGAAGACGACGAGTACGAGTACGAGTGGTGCCACATTTATAAGGAGAAGCCATTTGTGGCTTAGCAGTACAACTGAGTAAGTAGGTTGTGCCCATGAAAAACTTATCAAATCCTCTCTGCCAATACCAATGTCCGCTATAGACGCTTGTTTGGCATCGTTTATTGGATTGGATGATTAAAGTTAAAAGAAACAAGATGTATTGACATTTTAACAATTTATTCAACAGTTGCCCCAGAATAACATGGGATAATAGTACATAGCGACAACATCCTAAAACCTGCTCCATATGCTGGTCACCTGCTTGGTCATACACTGCTGTGAGATGGCATCCTATTCCTCAACCAATATTTGTTTCAAGTCAGCTACTGTGGTTGTGTTTATTACACTGGCACATACAGCAAGCCCAACCTGATGCCACAAGGGCTCATTATGGTTGAGGTCAGGACTGCAGGCAGGACATCCCATCCTGTTCTCTGCCAAATTCTAGATGCAGTCCATTTTAAACCTCTGGGGAACAGCATTGACCTCTTGGGAGATAGAGTTTAGTCACTAAGACTGGAGATATAGGATTGCCATTGGTAGCTGAATCTCATCAAGATATCTCTCTGCTCTCAGATTGCTTCCAGTGATGAAAGGTCTTGTTTTTTTTCAAAAAACAAGTAATCTATTTGTCATTTCATTTATGAAAAAATATATACATAAATATAATTGTGTGTCCTAAAGATATTGATGACATAGTGTCTTCCTTCAGATGTAGGAAATCATCACTTGTTACATCATTAGGCACCTATGCAGCAAGAGAACTTACCTAGGAAATCAGCAATGTCTCTCCACCAGTCTGCAATCACTCTTCATGGTAACTATGCTTTACTGGCCAAGTGGAGGTGGTAGTCCCTACCTTTGTCAGCATTGAGTTTGGTTTGAACTAATACATTTACCATGGCATCATGATATAGGTTTACCACTACTCTGTCATGTGGTCAGAAGGATGTTAGCTGCTGGCAATGCTAGAACTTCTAGCTGGATTGAGACATTGTTACATCTATAGACGTTCAAAAACAAGCACACAGCAGTTTCTTTCTTGCAGACATTGATTTTGCTTGTGTATATGCAGCTATAAAGACTCCATTCTGTTATCCAAGGGTCGAACATTAGCAAAACAAAGCTGGTGTGATGTGTGCGCAGCATTCTTAAACATCTGTTTATGTTAGCAGTATCTTTACTACAGTGACCACATGGATTTCCCAGAAACTTATCTCTGTCAAAAATGACAGAGGGCATTTCAGAACAGTTTAAACTTAACTAACCTCTGACATCTTATCCTCTTATAGGAAAGCAATCATCATAAAATAACACCGTTCTTTTTTCTGCTGGCAATTTGACATTTTCACGTACCCTATGAGGTGTTACTCTTATTATGAATATGATCACTTACTTGGAATGTATTTACTGTTTAGACTTGACAACAAAACTTTTAAACAAAGGTTAGGTAATAAATGTTGTAATTTAGTATTTTCTTTCCTAATAATTTTGCAAATCCTTAAACTCAGAGTTAGTAGAAGAAAAGTCTCTGCACCCTCAAGAGCCCACTGTATAATAACTAACTGGACTTTTCTCTCATTGAGGAATAAAAAGATGTTCACCATGTCATTACATAGTGTCATTTAATTCATCAGAATTAATATCACCTCCTGTCACATTCATTGAAACATGCAACATTTAACATCAATGGGTGCTCTTTCCACAGTTTTGTTAAAACAAATACATATTTATGTTTGTAATGAGGTAAACGTTACACTTGTCATTGCCTCAAGTCATTGTAGGATTAATACTTGACTTGGAAAAAACAACTTGTGAACACCTCTGAATAAACTTGAAGTTATACTTGAGTAAATATATTCGATCAGGTATTGTACCAAATAATATACCAAACATAACAAACAATGAAAGTTTGTTACTTTACAGTATCACTTTTCATTTGAAGTAGATAAATCTGAATCCATGAGAGGAAATTATATGAGGCAGGAAATCAGATAATCGATTACTGAGTTCAGCAGAGATGCTCCCTGCAAACTTATACTTCTAATGCAATTAATAATTAAAGAGAAGGCATTTTACCTGCAGAACGATAAAGGATCTCAAATAGACTGATGGTTGTGTGGCTCTTTTAACAGGAAAATGTTGACATTGAACTTTTAAGGAATGCATTTAGTCATAAGGTGAAATCCTAGGCAACCTATACCAAATTTTCTGATTGAAGGACATTATCCTGATTTAATATCAGTAGCTTTCACGGAGCCAAAAAGAAAGACAAATACAGAACAAGCTATGGTGAGACTCAGGGAAATGACTACATAACTTAAGCATTTTATTCCCTTACACAGGCTTTTGTTTAAAAAAAAACCTTAATTCAAACACTATTTAAGTTGAGATTTTTATTAATGCATCTGTCAGTCTAGGAAATAATTCCTGTTTATGTACCAGAAAATATTTTTCTACATTTAAATATCTGAGCATGCTTCATTTAGCACGTCTGGACTCAAAAACTGCCCGAGTAGCTTGATCTATCTACCTCAGTAAGAGCTGAGATGTTTCACATACTCTGCTGTCTTTTGTCTCTTCCTCTTTTATTTTAATATCTTCAAACATTTTCCCCGGGTTTTTCTGAACTATTGCTGTGGAACACTGAGCTTTACCACGGTTTTGGTTTATTCATGAAATTCAACGAGGGAGGCCTTTGATGTACATGAATAATTTAAAGGAAATACTTTTTTCCCCCTTTTGTAAAAAAAATAGTTCCCAACTTTTGCTTAATACCCAACCTATTCTATGTTTTTACAGCTACAAACGGTGTGGTGGAAAGCTTACAGATTTGAACAAGATATCCTTTGGGGTTGGTGTAGGGGTGTTTGAATAGTGGGACTTTCATCCTAGAGACCATAGAGGTCCTGATCAATCCCTTGTGGTACGGAAACTCTATCGGAGTTTTATAAGATAGCGGAGGGAGGCTCAACAAAGTTTAGGTATTTGACTGTTTGGGATTAAGACAGAGTTTAAAAAAACCCCCACTTTTTTGAAAAAGGTCGCTAGTTTGTTTATAAGTATTAATTAGACTGGGGGTTTTGTTAAGGGATTTTTAAGTGTTAGCTAGTATTCTACAATAACAGCAACTTACAATTAAATTAATTTTAACTTTATTGCTTCTTGTAAATACCTTTCTGACAAAGCCCCTCTCTTGAGTAACTATAGTGATTTTTAAAAACAAAAACAAACTGAGGTAATTAAATGCTAAATTGAAGGCTGAACTCTGTTTCCTGGATTACCCCTCCACCCATCCATTGCCACTTAACTGAGGAAATGGTTAAAATATCCCACTGAGAAATGGGACACTCCTTCAAGAAGCTGCTCCATCATCCTTGTATTTATTTATACATAACTTAATATGCTGTTATATCTCACACATTCATAAAGACCATGTAATTAATGCTGTAGCAGAAATCAGCATACCATACTTTTATACCAGTTAAGCACAAAAATACCACAAATGTATGTTTTTAGATTTCTGATAAGTATTGCAATTACACAAAAAATGTGTTATATAATTATCTGTTCCACAATTTAACATACTTGATGTAATGTTAATGTTTCGGAGTGTCCCAACATTAATATGAGTATCTGTAGAGGGAGCTTAAAATTAGGGTGATGGCAAAGAGGCTAGTTGTAAGGAACTAAAAAATCCAAAACATTGTTATGCAACAAAATACAAACAATTCGGTTCACTGTTTGATATATCCATGCTTCTTTAATGGTATGTTTTGTTATTTTGTTTTATAATCCAAACCGAAAGGCTACATTCAATAACCCTGAGGGGTCCAAGCTGACTGAACTTAATGAACAGAGTACAAAGCAATTTTATAACCTGTTTTTAATGAAATACTGTCTAACAACAGAAATTAGTAAAGGCACTGGAATAGCAAACAACTGGTTGTGTTTATTATACTGTACGTGTATTGTTTAGTCATAAAAACTCAAGAGTTTTAATCAGTTTATGTTTAAACTAGTGAGAAAGCAATTAAATCAAGCCTGTCCAGATCTGCAGTGCTCGTGAACTGGGGTGAAAAAGAGCACAATAAGAAACAGCCGATGGCAGAAAAACTCTGTGGTGTGTACTGAAGCAGAGTCCCAAGCCATTTTGTTTTGGTTTACTTCCTTGGAGTGGTGAGAGAGACTCCAGTAAAAGTTTTGTAAGTCTTTCCCGACTTTAGTCCTGAGAGGCAGAATGACGACACTTGCTTCAGGTGTTCCTTAGCAACCACCGCTGACAATAAACCTCGACTTTGCATCCACCTCCTAAACACATCATCGGTTTTCATCATTCAGATAAAGCAACCAGAAATATTTTAGGACAAATAGAAAGGAAAACTAATAAGCTCATTGTCCATTTGGGCTTTGCTTTGTTTAAATCAGATAATCCAACATACATGGCAGGTGGCAGCTGATTAACACACCACCATTAGAGGCATTAGGAAGGTTGGTGTATTCAGGTGGACTAATAGTGAGAGCTTGGCAGTACCCTATGATTCCTACAGGCTGGCTGCGGGGCACAGTGTTAATAAAGATGCAAGTTGCAGCTGAAGCAGTGGATACATCACTGCAGCCTGTCTTTCAGGTTAGATACATAAT
The DNA here is from genome assembly GCA_036173005.1 of Crenichthys baileyi. Taxonomy (NCBI): domain Eukaryota; kingdom Metazoa; phylum Chordata; class Actinopteri; order Cyprinodontiformes; family Goodeidae; genus Crenichthys; species Crenichthys baileyi. The sequence continues at coordinate 130,144 of JAHHUM010003022.1, forward strand.
GATCCTAATGTACAAGTTTTAAATAATTATTTTCTAAAGGGTTACTCTCAGGAATTTCTGGTAGCAATGTATTTGCCTGTAGCACTGAAGCAAACAACAAATAGGACTGTATGCCCCAAATATTTACAAACTGCACTTTATATAAGGATTAATAATATGTCGGTTGCTTGTGTAGTATTTTTAAAGTGATAAGTATCCATGCCTCACACTAAACTGCTAAAACTCCAGCTAACATAAAATTCACAAGGACAAGCTCTTCATTTTAAAAAGGTACTGTTTATGATTGTTGATTGTATGCTACAGTACCTTTATCTGCCTGTCTTGTCCTGCACTCACAGTCTCCGTTATGGTCGCAGTGGCCTTGTTTGAGCTCCTGCGGGATGCTGGGACATGTAACTAGGCCTGGGACAGCCGATGTACCCTCCCCCGCTCGTACAGTGGAAGAGAGAGAATGACAGCAAACAGAGAGACCGTACACTCTTTGGGAACACAACGCTGCTCTGACACCGGGATCACACAGCTCTCCTCCTTTTGTCTGCCTTCTGCTTCTCCAGCTGTAACTGTCGCCACCTTCTGAGCGATGCTGAGGCAGTTTCCCCCCCCCTTCTCTTTGCCCTGATTCTGTGTCACAGCTGCTTCCTGGATTGCACCGGTTTTCAGTGCATGAACAGCACAGCCTTCAAGCTCCCGGATTTAAGTACTTGGTTGGTGCATACCACGTGGCAAAAAAGGGGACGGAGTGGGGCGGACTGCATCAAGCTCTATTGTGCTGTAAAATGGAGGGGGGCCCCGGGATAAGTAGCCACTCCCACTTCTTCTCCTCCTCCCACCTCTTCTTCATGAGCACAAGACTTCAATTATCTCATGAGTCCAATCTTGCACATAAAACTGCATTTGATGTTATTTATTTCAGCTGATTACTTTTTGATTTCTAACTGAGGTTTGTTAAGGTCTAAAATATCTCTCCTTTTCACATGGCAGCTCTGTGAAATTTGTCATAAGGTATGACTACTCTTTAGAAAATCTCATGAGGCTTCATGTGCAATTACGTTTACATGGAGGTTAGCTAGTTTACATACTTACTCCCATGTTTCCCCTTTAATCACATGTTGTCCGGAAAGCTGCTTCTTTCTTCTCTCACATGACAAGGAAGGTCCAAGCACTTTGTTTTAACTCACGTCAGCTTTTATTTATTAGACTTTTCAAAGTGCTTAAAAGACAAAGCGTTAAACAAATTAAGATGGTCCACAGCAACACAATTTATAAATTAATTTGCCAATACAGGATAATTAAAATACATTTAAAACACATATAACTCAAAATATGTAAATGATACATAAAGCATTTTAAAACTATCACTGCATAACAATTAATGAGTCTAATAAATGCTCTATCTAAAATGTATGTTTTCTGAATATGAAAGAATGTTGTACTTCAGACTTTTTAACATATGAGACTTAAAAGACGGGTCCTGGTAAAAAAAAATACCAGAGGATTCTCACTATAACATTTGGGACTAAAGAAATACTGTTCAGAGAAAGAATAGAATTAGAAAGTTACTCTCTGAGTTTTATATTACCAAATATATACATACCTTTGATATAGTTTGTAACACTCACTTTTTTTTAGAAGTGACATGTAGGAAGTCTGTAATGATTCACAAGCAGATTATCAGATTTTTATGCAATTACGAATCACTTTGTCTAAACCAGCCACTGATGGCGGATGATTTTGAAGACAAGCTTGTAACCTAGTCTTCACAGAAAGTCCTGCATTTTTGTAATTTCTTTGATAGAGGTTTTCCTTCAAATTGGTCAAAAGCGATCAGCGTTGTGTTAGTATTTGGTCTTCTCATTTGCAGTTTGATCGACCTACACTATACTTTACTTGTCTGGAAGGTATCGAGAGTATTTGTTAGAATGTTTTCATGAATCGTACCTAGAGATGCATGCAAAACAAGATAACAATACACTCCTAAGTTATTGGTATCGACTTGTGTGGTGTCCCCACAGAGCCTCCGTCTTTATCTGTTCAGGTTTTTGAAGACCTACTATTTAAGGAATCTGGGACTCTGAATGTGAGGTAAACGAACCATCAAGTGCCTCTGTAAAGGACCAGACACCAATTATGCCCTACGTCTAGATGAAAAAGGCGATGATTGAGTTAGTCAAGTTCCAGCACCTTCTTTAATATCAGTTACAAGGTTTGACAATGTTGCAGTACACATCTAGCTCATCTGTAGTACATGGGAAGTAGCCTGGGGAGTAGCGTAAATAAACAACGGTGCAATGTGATCAGTTTACCAAGTCCGGAAGTATAAAACAGTCTCTCATATTTTCGAAAAGCGTCACAAATTTGAAACGACATTGTGTAGAAAATTCAAATATAGTGGGTTAGTTATCTAGAACGAAAGGAAATGGTATAGAATGCCTTGGATGTTCCAAGTCTGTTGTCTCTGAGCATTATGATCTGTGGAGCTGATCACGAGCCCATCGCTGACTATATTCACGTGTATGCTATGAGGCGAATCCTGCAAAGTGTTTGCGCGCTGAAATTCATTAGATCTGAGGGACGCTACAAGTTTTATTGACTTTTGTCACTATTGCCGTTAATAAAAACATTTGTGGATGAATCTATCGTCTAATACTTTAGTATGACGCTCAGGGTCTGTAGGAGAAATAGCTAACGGGAGTCAAAAAACCATGCTTTCAACATATTTGTCATTCTTTGAGAAAGAAAATTGAAGCGGCTGAAACATATTTCCCTCAAAGTAAATCCTATATTCATGTGCGACTATTGGCGAGTATTCGTAAACAATAGGCTCACATATCTGTAAAGTTAATTGTGGTGACAGGGCTAATCTTTGCTCTTCTCTAAGTTGTAGTCATAGGACTTACGGGAGTTGACAATTTGTACAGCATCTGCCATCAGGAAAAGCTCAGATATTTTTTAAAACGATTAACAAACTGGCCAGTTAGATCCCCTTCTCAACTAGAGCCATCAAATCTGCTTGAACAAATCCCAGATACTGAAACTTCAAATGCAGTTTTATAACTGTGCATTGATTGGTGATACTTGGAGAAAGTCAGAAGTATTACTGATCTTAAACCACAATGGGAAACATTAACTATGTTGTGAGTAATATTATCAACGGGGCCCCCCTTTGTATGTACATTAGATTGTTGGTTTGCCCAACGTCCCCTTTTCTGCAACTGGATTAGATTGACTTCAACGTTAATGCTGTAAGAGCAGGGAGGCTGTGATAGGCGTGATCGTTCTGTATGCCTGTCTGTAAATCCTGTGCACCTAGCTTAGGTAGGACTTGTGAGATCTGGGTCAGCTAAAGGGGGAGGAACTGCCTCATGATCGGAATAAAGTTTTCCATCAGATTGCAGCTTCAGCACAGAAGGGCTTGACAAAGTGCTGCTATGAACGATCTTTGTGTCCAATCATCAGACTGTTCCTTCGTACCAGTATATGTTGTTGGACCTCCAAAGAGTGTCCCTGTATTCTCTAACGAACTCTCCCAAGTTACTGATCACCAACTGTGAAATCCACTGTACTCCTGAGTAGGGGGAGGGTACATCGGAGACATCATGGTCTAGCTACATCGTTCACCCAGGCGTGGGAAGGACTTTGTTCAGCATCTCCATCTGACGCAGTCATGCTGAGACTGTTGACTGCGGTACAATGGCTGGACGTGATAAAGGTTGGCACTGTTGTCATACAATCTAGCTGTTAGTCAGTAAACTGTTTTCTAAACCGCTCGATGGTGAAGAGCTGTCCGTGTACCATGTCAAGTTAGCTGGATGTTTTAGCAGTCATGCTGTGACAACTTATCCTTCTGGGAAAGGACTGCTGTCAAGCTGGACAAATACTCTATTATGGGCTTATTTGTTGCTTATGTATTAATGCATACAGGCATCTCAAGGAATTTGTTGTTGCTTCAACTATACACCTGGGATCATACATTAAATACCTACTGACGAGGGAAACCCTTGCTAAAGGATAATTATTTAAATTACTTGCAGATATTTCGTATGGGAAAGCCTCGAGTTTAAGGAAAAGCATTCGGCTAAGTTTAAACTAAATGACACTTTGGTGGCCTTTTTGACATGTACCTGCAAAAAATAACTGCATATACATGTTACAGGTTCTTGCACGCGGTTTGCTGACAGATGTGGCCATCCAACATCCGTTTCACCTCTAAGTATCCAGAACCATGGAGCAAGTCTCTGCCTAAGAGCTGAACCCAACCCAACCTGGCCTAATTTATCATGATTGTGCATGGCCCTAATACAGCTTAATCCAATGAAAATGTCAAAGTTGGTTATCTGATACCAAACATTTTAGCCAAAGGCTGTGTAGAATAAAGAAAAAATAAAATTGACTTAGTTTCAATCTACTTCAGAACTGGTTCCAGAAGTATGAATCTGTTGAAACATCTGAAATGGTAAAAACTTTCTGGTGACAGGTGTTTGTTTTGTCACCGGTGGGCATAAAAGGTTTCATTTCAGTAGTGTGCTTGGCTCATTTCCTGAAGCAACAGTTCGTCATTAGATGCCTATCAGGATCTTGGCTTGTCCTGATAAAATATGCTTTACTTTCCTTTTACTGGAATGTTTCCTCGGTTCTTTCAATCCTGGAAGGACCATACAGCATGGCTGGGATACTGTCTTCAGGACTTCCGCCATCACAGCGGTTGCCTGGAGCTATAACCTGAAAATCAGGCTGGTTCTTAGTGGTGCACTCCCCTCCTTCCAAAATAAAGGGATTGGGTCCACTTTTTGATTGCTTTCTTTCCTAGTTCGATCAAGCTGGCAAGGGGTTTGAAGTTCCTACAGAATACGACGTACGAGGGAAAATAAGCACGAACTGTGTTGTTTGGTGGATTCCAGTGCAGATTACTAAGCTTTGAAGCTTTGGATTTACATGGCTCAGTTAAGAACCCTAAAAGGCTTCCATAGACTTGTTTATCCATAAACTCAGGGGTACATTAAGTGTCAGTCAAGAAAACAATCCTTATTGTCAAGCGTGTCCTGTCACATGCATATGGTTAACTGCACTCAGATGTCTGAGGAGATAGACCAGGTAGGGACATTAATGTTCCAATAATCCCTGCTAATTACCCTTTCGCATGGATAGGTCATGCGAGTGCCCAACGCGAGTTAGGTGCAGCGCTGTGCTCCACGGGTATTCCTTGGTGCAAAACTCCTTTTGAATTATATTTATCACGTGATCCATACACTCAGGTCCATTTGACTGTGGCGCATCAAACCCTAGTCCTGTAAATGTACTCCCATCTCACAGATTACTGCTGTAGGACATGTTGAGGTCAGGCAACCTCAGAAGCCTGTGTCCTTGTGTCCCTTTAACCAGTGCACATCTGGGATACATGTATGTGGCTAATTGTGGAACAATGGATAGTTTTGTCTGGGCGTGTGAACATTTTGATCTGCTGTCGCCTGATTACCAGGTCTACTCCTGCACTTTCAGGACAAAAAGACATAAAACGGTGCTCTGTCATTGCTGGCTGACAACGAGAAATAAAAGCACTGTATTGGCTCGCCCAGGTGCTGCAACATGGTCTGTTCAGTGCATTTGTCTTGAATACAGCATATTCACAGTGCCTGTGATAATGTGAATGATGTATGGGCCTTTCTATTGGGTCAGAAGGGTGAGCATTAAATTGTTGCCAGCAGAAGCTTGGACGATGCCCCTCTCCAGAAAGGTGTCACAGGTAGACACAGAGCCAGGCCAGGTGTCACAAGAGGTCTGACGTCACACGAGGTTATATATGGAAAGCGGGCGCTTTAAAGCTTGCTTTTCAGCTGGAGACCTCGTGTTACCACGCAACTGAAGCAGCAATTCTGGAGACGAGATCCCGCGTGGACTCACATTCTATCATTGGCCAACGAAAAGAACGTTCATGACAGAAATTCCTGGAATAAGAAGGCCAGAAATTTCAACTTTACTGATCGAAGGTGTTAGTTTAACACGTAACCTTAAAAACCACAGAGTTTCAAGAAGATGGATCGCCACCTTGTTTTTTTGTTCTAGTCGACTGCTGACGGTCAGATCATATTTTTTTGCCTTTCGCCAAGGAGGCCAAAGGACGAAGATTGACCCCTCTTCCCGAAGTTAACCGTGGACGCACGTTAACTTCAAACTTTCATCATTTTCTTTGTTCCAACTTTACTGCTTGCTAACTTGCCGCCAAAAGGTTTATGACTCTTTGTGTAAGCTGAGTTTACAACTTTGCTTTGGGGGTTTCATGACCGCCCGTGTTCTGCTGGGCCACGCTATCTGGCGGGCTGTTTTCAAACTTCGTTTAACACCACATTCCTTTGTCATATTACCACTTTTGCCATAACTGCTGGTTGATTCAATACACACACACTGCTGTTTTGCTTTATTTTGTTAGTTAGATATTTTACCATTTCGTGTAGAACTTTGCATGTTTGAGTAGGTGATTATTGAATTGGAGAGTTGATTGTATCAGGCTGATTGATTTAATAAATTTTCACGTAGATAAAGAGAAGGCGTTTTGTGTTTATTTTGTGCAAGAGTGATTTGTCACTCAAAATAAGGCAAAATTCCCCACGTTTCGGCAGAAACGGTTGATTAAACAGTGACATTTAATAATTGTAATTATCAGAGGCCTTGAGCCATAATTACAACACCAGAGGACAGCTCTGGTTTCAATTCATAAACGAGGATTTTGGTTAAGGAGTTAAATTTATCGGATTATGATTTTAGTTATAATTCTTGATAAATATTCAATTAATCAATAATCTATAATTACAACACACTCAATGCCATATGTCAGCACAAGGTCCAGAGAATGAAGACAAAGGTGGGTAAGTTTGTTAATGTTTTGAGCAAAGCCAAATGAGTCTAAGATAGCATTAAAGACAATATTTAAGCTATTACTTTCAGTGTCAACATGAATATTAAAATCCCCCACTATAATAACCTTATCTGTATTTAACACTAAATCAGATAAAAGGTCTGAAAACTGATCTAAAAATTGAGAGTAAGGGCCTGGTGGACGGTACAAAACAACAAACAGAAGTGGTTTTATTGATTTGCAATTTGGATGAGGAAAACAAAGGATTAAATATTCAAAAGAGTTGTAGCTATTGATTGGTCTGGGACTAATCAATAAATCGGACTGAAAGATGGTTGCTACTCCTCCTCCTCGCCCAGTATTTCGAGGAATGTGAAAATTTAAATAATCAGTAGGAGTTGACTCATTTATAGTAACATAATCCTCTTGCTGCAGCCAGGTTTCTGTGAGGCAAAATAAATCAATCTGATTGTCACAAATCAGGTCACTAACTAGCAAAGTCTTTGAAGAGAGAGATCTTATGTTCAGTAAGCCACATTTAATTGTTTGATTTTTCTTTTTAGTCTGAGAGTATGTTTATAGTTCTGAAAGCATTCTTTGTTTACAGCATTTTTTCACACCTGCCTAAAACTTTTGCACAGTACTATACACACACACACACACATACATACATATACATATACATATATATACAGGGGTTGGACAATGAAACTGAAACACCTGCTTTTAGACCACAATAATTTATTAGTATGGTGTAGGGCCTCCTTTTGCGGCCAATACAGCATCAATTCGTCTTGGGAATGACATATACAATACACAGTGGTCAGAGGGATTTTAAGCCATTCTTCTCTCAGGATAGTGGCCAGGTTACTACGTGATACTGGTGGAGGAAAACGTTTCCTGACTCGCTCCTGCAAAACAACCCAAAGTGGCTCAATAATATTTAGATCTGGTGACTGTGCAGGCCATGGGAGATGTTCAACTTCACTTTCATGTTCATCAAACCAATCTTTCACTAGTCTTGCTGTGTGCATTGGTGCATTGTCATCCTGATACATGGCACCGCCTTCAGGATACAATGTTTGAACCATTGGATGCACATGGTCCTCAAGAATGGTTCGATAGTCCTTGGCATTGACGCGCCCATCTAGCACAAGTATTGGGCCAAGGGAATGCCATGATATGGCAGCCCAAACCATCACTGATCCACCCCCATGCTTCACTCTGGGCATGCAACAGTCTGGGTGGTACGTTTCTTTGGGGCTTCTCCACACCGTGCATGCATGGGTTGTCTCCGGGTACTCCAGCTCCCACCCACAGCCCAAAAACATGACTATTAGGTTAACTGGGTTCTCTAAATTGCCCTTAGGTGTAAATGAGTGTGTGTGTATGTGTGTGTGTGTGTGTGGTTGTTTGTCCTGTGTGTGTGTCTGTTTTGCCCTATCATGGACTGGAGATCCTTCTAGGGTGGACCCTGCCTCTCGTCCAGTAACTGCTGGTGATAGCCACCAGCACCCCTACGTCCCTGAAGGAATAATTGGGTATCGACAATGGATGGCTGGATGAACATGTTGTGGCATGGAGACAATTAGCCTGTGGCACTGCTGAGGTGTTAAGGAACCACAGTTTTTTTTTTTATTTCCATTGACTTATCTGCATTTTTGGGTCCCCTTGAAAATAACCTACAGATTATCTGTTGGGCTTATGTCATGGGCTTCGCTGAAGTACAGAAGTACAGATTTACAGGTTGAGTCCCAGCACCAGCTTCCCCGCAACCCAAAATGGAAGAAGTGGTAGAAAATGAGTGACTGATGACTGACTTTATTAGAAAGAAACTTTTAAGTTTAGTAGAGAAGTTATCTTTTGTTTACATGTATCTGATCTATTATCATAAAGAGAGTTGCCTGTGGGAGGAGAAAGCTATTTTAACTGTAAAATTAATTGGAGATCCAACAGCTTTGATCTGAAGTCAATATTTACACAGAAGACTGAGGAAAGAAACAACAGCTACCAACCACAGAACTGAGCACCTACACAACACCCAATTCATCAAATAATGCCATAGTGCTACAAAAAGAAGAAAAAAAAATCACATTTAATTGAATTGCTGTCTTTAGCTTCAAGATCACAAATCTAGTAAAACTCTGAGCAGAGTCATATATGATGAGACTGTTCATATTTGTGTTTATACATACGTCTTTGACGGGAAAAAGATCTCTTCTTGCAGTCATATCATTTGAAATCATTCTCACTTTTAAAGTCAAAATGCTCCTGCATGGAATTCAGTTTTGGGACTATAGGTTGATATGTTGCTAAACAGAGAGCTAAATTTACAATCCTAAGGACAGAAAAAATACTTTGTTTATTCATTTATTTCTTAAAAGTGTTTATATTCAGCAGTTATTTATTGATTTAAAGTAGCTTTATTTGCAGTCATGTTATGTGGCTTTACCCTATTGGATTTAAAATTCTAATGAATTCACAGAAAGGACACTACAAATGCATGGAGCCAAGTCAAATTTTACACAATGAAAATTTTCAAAATTTCTTGTTTAGTATCTTTATGATAAACCTGACATGTTTTGAAAATACAACCTTGTTCTTATTTAAGTAAGGAAAAAATATTAGATCTTTCATAATTTACACTGACATCATCAGGTTTGCAAAAGAACTAGGGTAGTGAAAAATAAAGAGCTGCAAGTTGCACACAGTAGCACACAGAGTTCATCAGTAAAATATTCACATGCTGAGAAGTATTCTTGAAATGTTCATAAACAATGTTCATCATGTTTCCATTTGGAATGCATTTTATTTGTGATTTTCTGCTGATATTTCTCGCAATATTGTCCCCCCTTCATTTGTACTCGTACTCGTCGTCTTCCACTTTATCCGGGACCGGGTCGCGGGGGCAGCAGACTCAGCAGAGACACCCAGAGGTCCCTCTCCCCAGACACCTCCTCCAGCTCCTCCGGGGGGAGCCCAAGGCGTTCCCAGGCCAGCCGAGAGACATAGTCCCTCCAGCGTGTCCTGGGCCATCCCCTGGGCCTCCTCCCAGTGGGACGTGCCTGGAACACCTCCCGAGGTAAGCGTCCAGGAGGCATCCGGTATAGATGCCCGAGCGACCTCAACTGGCTCCTCTCGATGTGGAGGAGCAGCGGCTCTACTCGGAGCCCCTCCCGAATGGCCGAGCTCCTCACCCTATCTCTGAGGGAGTGCCCGGCCACCCTACGGAGGAAGCTCATTTCAGCCGCTTGTATCCGGGATCTCGTTCTTTCGGTCATGACCCAAAGTTCATGGCCATAGGTGAGGGTAGGAATGTAGACCGACCGGTAAATCAAGAGCTTCGCTTTTCGGCTCAGCTCTCTCTTCACCACAACGGACCGGCACAGTGCCCTCATTACTGTGGCAGCCGCACCGATCCGTCTGTCAATCTCCCGCTCCATTCTTCCCTCACTCGTGAACAAGACCCCAAGATAATTGAACTCCTCCACTTGAGGCATGAACCCCCCCTTCAACCTGAAGAGGACAAGCCACCCTTTTCCGGTCGAGTACTAGGTCTCTGACTTGGAGGAGCTGATCTTCATCCCAGCCGCTTCACACTCGGCTGCGAACCGCCCCAGCGCATGCTGTAGGTCTTGGCTAGAGGGGGCCAGCAGGACCACATCATCTGCAAAAAGAAGAGACGAAAACACCTGGTCCCCAAACTAGACCCCCTCCGACCCTTGGTTGCGTCCAGAAATCCTGCCCATAAAAGTTATGAACAGGACCGGTGACAAAGGGCAGCCCTGTGGCAAACTCCCATGAACCCTCGAGTACCCTGTAGAGGGTATAGAGCTGGTCCAGTGTTCCACGGCCGGGACGAAAACCACACTGCTCCTCTTGAAGCCGAGGTTCGACTATCGGCTGGACTCTCCTCTCCAATACCCTGGCGTAGGCCTTACCAGGGAGGCTGAGGAGTGTGATCCCCCTGTAGTTGGAACACACCCTCCGGTATGAAGGGGGACAACCACCCCAGTCTGCCAGTCCAAAGGCACTGTCCCCGACTGCCACGCAATGTTGAAGAGCCGTGTCAACCATGACAGCCCCACAACATCCAGAGATTTGAGGTAATCAGGGCGGATCTCATCCACCCCCGAAGCCTTGCCACCGCGGAGCTTTTTAACCACCTCGGTGACTTTAGCCTGGGTGATGAAAGAGTACCCTGCCTCTGTTTCCACCACGGAATGTGTGATGGCAGGATTGAGGAGATCCTCGAAGTACTCCTTCCACCGCCCGATAATGTCCCCAGTCGAGGTCAGCAACCTCCCACCCCCATTATAAACAGTGTTGGCGAAGCACTGCTTCTCCCTCCTGAGGCGCCGGACGGTTTGCCAGAATCGCTTCGAGGCCAACCGGTAGTCCTTCCCCATGGCCTCACCGAACTCCTCCCAGGCCCGAGTTTTTGCCTCTGCCACTGCCCAGGCTGCAGGACGCTTGGCCTCACGGTACCCGTCAGCCGCCTCAGGAGTCCCACAAGCCAACCACAGGCGCTAGGACTCCTTCTTCAGCTTGACAGCAACCCTTACTGCCAGTGTCCATCACCAGGTTCTGGGATTGCCGCCGGGACAGGCACCGCAGACCTTACGGCCGCAGCTACAGGCAGCAGTCTCGACAATAGATGCGGAAAACATGGTCCACTCGGACTCTATGTCTCCAACATCCCCCGGTATATGCCCGAAGCTCTCCCGGAGGTGGGAGTTGGAGACAATCTCCACATCATCTCAATCTCCCTGGATAGAAACTTGTGAGTATAAAATAAGACTTTGATAAATAATTTTAAAACATTTTCCATATTTAGTGGGAAAGATATCCTCTACAGTTACACTGAAAAACAAAAAGTCTGTTGAAAGGGAAATGTCAAAATCAAAAAGCTACAACAAGCTGGTTGGACAATGTGCACATCTTTAAACTAAGCTTTTGTTGAACCAGTTTTCTTTGGTTGGAGTCTGTCACCATCCCAGCATTTGACTTGGCAATATTTCCCTCTGCCATACAAACGTTTTCGATCAAAATGAAGATACCTCTTGTCCACACCCCTCTATAGGTGACCCCATATGTTTTCTGTCAAATTTAGTCTGAATTCTGGCTGGGAATTCCAAAACTTTAATTTTCTTCTGGTGAAGCCATTCTGTGGTCAAATTTCACATATGTTTGGACTCACAGTGATGCTGAAAAATGAAATCAGTCTTCATTTTCAGCTTTCTAGCGGACATTGGAAGGTTTTGGGTCAAAACATGCTGATATTTGGAACCACTCATGATTTCATCGACCTTGATTAAAACTCTAGTTCCATCTAAGGAAAGTAACTCCAAAAGAATGCTACTGCCACCACCATATTTTACTGTGGCTGTTCTACTGGTGGTCTGCTGTGCCATTTTTGTGCCAAAAATCCCCTTTGAAATCATGGCCAAAAGAGAAAGTGTTGTTTCATCCAACAAATTATTTTAGGCCTGGAGGTTTTCTTTGAAATAAATTTGTCATTGTTTCAATTTAAATATGCTGAGAATACAGTATATTGTTTTCACAAGTGAAACACAACCAGTGGCTATTAGCCAAAAAATCCTGCCGCACCTTCAGTGCTACTGCTAAGCTCTTGGAAACCTTACTGGCTAGTTTTCACCTTGACTTTTCATCAGTTATGTTCAGTTTGCTGAACATTGAGGAGCTGCCCATTATGCAAAAAGTAAGATTTGATACAAATGAGTATTAAAATGAGATATGACTAGTGAAATCATCTTGTACTTTGAATGTGGAATAATCTACTTGTGCAACAAATCTTCTTAACGATTACTGTTTATGCTTAATAACTAATATCAGTAGTAGAAAGTAGAAATGTGATGTTGCATGCTCCATGTATTTAATAGAGCATCTTCTAAAATTCTCAGCTTCTAGACATCAGTCATAGCAGCTGCTGTTGCAGCATTGAAGCTTTAAAGCAATATTCTCTTAAAAAAAAATATAAATTCTACCTTTCCACAGATGTATTGGAATTTAATTTATCTCAGAATTAATATTTCTTATTTATCATTTCAATAGTAAATAAATACATAATCCTTGTTCATTAGTTGCTTCCTGCAGAGTATCTAAGGTGTTTTTTTAACATATGCCCTTTTTACAATAACCTTTAATAAATCCTTTTCTAGTCAATGTGAGGCACAGTCAGTTTTAGCAAATATAATTATACATATTCAATTCTGAAGGAGTGTGATTTCTCAGTCATATAACATTTAAAAGGGTTGCCATTAGCCTTGAGTTTTCAACTAAATTTTTATATTGCTGACTCTTAACAATACACCGTCAAGCCAAGTGTGTCTTTGACCCAGGTTTGACATTTGGAAAATAACTTTGCTGGTTGATGTCTTGTTTGAAAAATATCAGGACCTTACTCAAAGAAGACAGAAAGAGATAATTGTCAGAGAAACAAAGCTATATAGAGTCTTAAGTCTGTATTTTAATTAAGACCTCTCTTATTGGGAATGTGCCTATTAAAAGTGTAAAGCTGATATATGTCCCATGTCTCACAGCAGGCAATCACTAGAGACATGATAGAGACCCTCCTTTCCTCTCTTCACTGCACTGCATGGTGGGAATTTGCATACGTGTGTTGGTTTGTAAACATGGTAAAGGAAAGTGTGATGGTCTCGAAGTGATTTTGCGTTGCTTGATTTATAGCCACCTTTTTAGTTTCATCATGAATAGTAAAGGAGTGTTTACTTTAATTCAGAGTTCCAGCAGGGCTTCATATTAAGCTTGAAAGGTTTATCTGTAATCTGGGTTATTTCCATACAGTCCATGACATATGGGGCTGAACCTTCTCAACACTGGAAGCAGAAAAGGTGATTTCCTTGAAACTGTTGATTATGAGGGGCTACACGCTGGTGCAGTTGTTAGCACTGTTGCCTGTACGTTTTCTCTGTGCATGAATGGTCGTTCCTTGGGTAGTCCAGCTTCCTTACACAGTCTAAAAAACATGACTGTTAGGATGACTGTCAGGTTGAGTGGTTACTCCAAAATGAGTGAATGTGTCCATGACTCATTGTCCTGCGTGTTTTTGTTTTGCCCTGTGATGGACTGGTGGGCTGTCCGGAGTGTATCTCACCTCTTGCCCAATAACTGCTGGAGATATCGGCATCATCATCCTCCCCCATGACCCTGGGAGGATAAGGGGTATAGACAATGGTTGGATTAATGTTCTGAAGGGAAAAACAGGGAGGGTTCAGTTGAGAGGATCAGTGAGAGAATGAACAGAGGTCCAGTCATTGTTCACTGTGAAATATTTGACTGTGTATAGTCTGGTCTAGCACAAGTATAGCCAATTTCATCTGGGGAGGTCACCATTAGGTCAAATTCAAAGTTATGTTTCTGTCCCACCTTATGACGAACAGGGAATGGTGAACATTCACAACGGTTTACAAGCCAGATATTTCTGTTTAAAATGTATATTTTTTTATTGATCTTATGTAATATTCTAATGACACTGAAAACTAATCGAAATAACAAGAAATAAAGGCTTGAAATGTTTCACTCTAGGTGTAATTAATATTTATAATAACCAACTTTGCCTTTCATAAATTAGTGACAAAAATATTTAACTTTTTCACAACAATACATTTTTTTTGCTGTACTTTATTTAATTGTATTTTCCAGTCTGTTCCATAAAATCCAAATTAACCTGTTAAGCCCTAAGGGGTTTTAGAGCAATTTCCGCCTAAATCACATACCTTAAATAAATAGAGAACAGCTCCACAGTTATAAGGCCTACATACAAACGTCTGGTATCTGTGTAAAGGTAAGACATAAAAGAATATTTTTCCAGTGGAACCACTATTGTAACTGTTACTATATCTGATTTTTTTGTGATTAAACAAAGAAAAAATAGCGATTTTTTACCCTTGCCAAAGGTTTTTTTTCTTAAATTAATATTGCAAAACACTATGGAAATCCTTTGGAATGGTTGCATTCATCCACATCTTCACTATAACTGCAGCAAATTTGGACTGAATAAGTTGAAGCATCTATGTTCCACAAAGGTTTTAGAGGGCAATGTGCCAGGCGGAAATGGCAGTTAGGCAAAGGGTGCCAAAACCTTCCCAAATGTGTTTTTCACCTCATGAAAAGGAAATAAAAGGGAATCTGGCCAAATAGTGCTGATTTCCATTGTATGAGTCCTTCTGCATATGACATAGCCTTTGGTTTTGACATTTACCCTGTGTATCATCAAAATGTACAGTTGCAAACATAACTGGAAGCTAATGGATTAACCCGCAAGCTAGCAGTCAGGAGACAGTAACCAGCAGACTGTAAAGTGCGAGCAAATTACATCACCATAGAAGGTGGTAGAAAGACAAATTATGTCTTGTTAGAAAGGTGAGTGTCTCTAGTTTGTTATGATATGAGAGTGGGGGTGCTGCAAAGAGAAAGGTGCTTTTTGTACCGTTTTGTTTATGGAGTCAGCAATGTCTGAGGGACCTTAAAATGTCAGCACCTGTATTTACGTTGCTGTAAAACTAAAACGTATTTGTGCAAAACTAATTTGGGGAATTGTTTTGTGAAGATTAAAGCCTCCTCTTGTAATATATTTAAGAAAACTAAATGGTGGAGTTCCCCAGTTTTATAGACCGCCAAAAATGGGTGTAGCCTAGCAGGCTAATGTGCCTGTATTATATCAAACTGTGAAAATGTCCCAAAGTCATAAAAACAGTCATGGATTGCTCAGAGGAGCAACTTACTTTTAAGTCCCATAAAATCCCAATAATAAAAACATTTTTTTTTTATGAATACCTTTATTATATATGAAATACCAAATACATTTACCTGTTAGTTGTTTGAAAAGAAGGAACTTAGTTTTGAGAGAAGCAAGTTTTTGAAAAGCAGCACAGTGCATGCCTAAAGGTTACTTATTAAGCAGAGAAACAGAAATAGACATACAATAATGTTGTAAACACCCTGGATTTATTTTAACAAGAACCATCTTGAAACACAACATTGCAAACATGTGGTGGGGGGTGATGTGCATACTCAGAACCAGTTAGTGAACACTCAATGGATTGATTTTTGTGCAGGACCAGATGACACAGTCCTGGCAGGCACTACCAATCTGCATCTCTGCAGTAGCCATTTTACACCTGGTAGTTTTTGCAAACTTACCCTTGAGAAAACTGGGATAAACGGATAAACAGCTGCTACTGCTTATCACTTCAAATGGGGTGTTTCTCTCTCCTCTTTTATCTTTCCATTCTTTCTGCCTGGCACAGCACTGCTAGTAAAAGCCTGGTACTCACTGTAATTATTGGTACTGTAGACTATACAGCTTAATATTTTGCAACAGTGTGTGTTTGGGGCATTTTATCTGTTAAATCTGACAGACGCTGTTAGCCAGATTACGGCAGTTTGTTTTGGCAAATCAGACAAATGTCCAGTATTCTCATCAGAAATTCCCCAAGCCTCATAGAGTACTGCAAATGTTTTTAAATTATCATTTAAATCACATTTTACTAAAATTTTTCATGGCTTAAGAGTACATTTCCCTTAAGCTTGGGACATTTAAACATACAATACTCACAAAAAGTTAGGGATATTTGGCTTTCGGGTGGAATTAGTGGAAAACATAAAGTTCACGCTACAGTGATATTATGTCATGAAAGTAGGGCATGTACGTGTAAGCGGGCAATGGTGATTTTCTCATCTCAAACAATATATTGAAACAAAAGCCAACAACAGTGGTGTGTATACCACAAAAAGTGTCTCAAAAACATGTCATGTCCCCTTGAGCACAGCTTGACGTCTCATGCTGTTCACAAGTCGACTTATTGTCTGATGGGGTATTGCATCCCACTCTTCTTGAAGGGCAGCCCTCAGGTCTTTGAAGTTCTGGGGTACAGAATTATGAGCCTCTAGACGGTGACTTAGCTGATCCCATAGGTTTTCTATTGGATTAGGGTCTGGAGAAAGTGCAGGCCACTCCATTCGATATACCCCAATCTCCAGCACCCGTTCCCTAATAATGAGACCTTGATGAGCTGGAGCATTGTCAGGCCTGTGTTGTTCATGCAAGGGCAAGATGACTGGATTAATGGTGTTATTCAGGTAGTATGGGCTTGTCACCGTACCATTCAGAAAGTGCAGGGCCATTCTGCCTTGACTAGTTACACCTGCCCACACTGTAACACAACCACCATCACCAAAAACTTGTATGGTGACGAAAGTGGCTGATGCAAAGCTCTCTCCGTAACACCTCCAACATCGCTAGAGGCCATCATTTCTGCTCAACATGAATCGACTTTCATCAGAGAACAGCACTGAGGCCCACTTCGACCAGTGGAAATGCTCCCTGGCCCATGCAAGACGATGATACCTTTACCTGGTGGTTAGGTCAGACACCCTTGCAGGTTGTGTAGCACATGTTTGATCAATAGTTAGGTGTTGTATGGGTCTCATTATGTCAAAATGTAAACAGCATGATGAGGACTGCTTAAATACAAAATCTGATTGAACCAGGACATTTGTTAGTCAATTCATGGATCACACTCCTGTTATGAATTTTGTTGTTAAGCTCCTTGTTAGAGAACAGAAAGTTGTGCAAAAATTACTCAAATATTGAAGAGGTTTACATGTGGATTCAAAGGTTTAGTGGAGGTCAAATTAGCTTCAACTGTGAAGGTCTTTTCACATCTAGGCACTTCTTGAAATTTCACCAGAAAGTCAAAAATCCTTAATTTTTTGTGAGTAGTGTACAGTGATGCCAAGGTACCTGGACTAACCACTTATTTCAAGATTTCTTTCAATTCCCACTTTTCAATTACCAAGATATTTGTTGTTAAAAGCAATGTTTAAGATGGGTGCTCTTGATGTTAAAATGAACTCTCATGTCCTCATAGGGACTTGAGACAGCAACGACACAGGAATAAAAACTATAGTGCAACTAATCCTCCAAACTGCTATTTTACCAATCCTTTCAGCCAATCTTTCTGTGGTCTAAAATGTTAAAATATGCATGGCCTCAACACATGACTCACATCAAAACTATGCCATAAATTTCAAACGTGATCAATTCTACATGGCTAAATCACAGTTGAAAATTATTTTAGAAAGAATAAACTGCAATTTCCAAAAGTAAATTTGGTTTGCTTTGTGTGTCACTCTGAATACTGAAGAGTCTCATCAAGGGCTCAAGGATTAGTGTAATTTGCTTGCCTGCAACTATCTCGAAAAACAGAAGGCAACAATGATAGAGGAGAAACTTGGAGTCAGATATCTCAGTGTACTCCCTTAAATTGGCTACAAGGAATATAATTTAAAATCAAACCATACAACAGAGCTTTGATTTTGTAATTCTGTTGTATTATGACCAAAGAATATTTAAATAAATATATATGTTAAAGGATATATTTCAGACATCCAAGCTATAGAAATAAACAATTTTCTAACCTTGATATAAATATACATTTTGTAAATAAATTCACAAACAGATATACCAAGGCCATTTGTTGTAAACAGACAGTCTCATACAAGTGATATGGTATAACAAATGCTGGGGAAAATGATTGTTGTTAACATGTCATGTTTCCTACAAAAAAGAATATTTAATGTGGACAAAAGCAGAGCTTTACAACTCTGTTTGTGTTTAACTTTAGATAAACTAGAGATCTACAAAGTGGTATATTTCAGAGGCTGGAGTTGGATAGGCAAGAAAAGAGACCTATGTGCAAACTAATACAAAAGCTTTTGTATTAGTTTGCCAAGAGTATTGATTTAGCAGTCAGTGTTTTGTCTTTTTCATTTTCACAGCGATGATTTAGATTTTTTTCTGATACATCCCACATTGTATTTTACGAACTCTCACATCAAAACTAAATGTTTTTGCATTTGAATACTGTTCGTATTTCAAATGAAGTTCTAGCTTGTGATAATCCTGCTCATTATTATTTAATTTAATATCATTTAAATCATTTCAATTCAATTCAGTTGAAAATTACTCAGTGACATCTGTCAATAGTTCGGACCCTTAGTGTAACGAAAATGAAGTCATATTACAAGCAGTGAAGTGTACTGATTGAAACATGGCAGTGCTTTAACTTTATACATGACAACAGATCCACTGAACTTACCTTGCAGATGTGGGCCATGCGTCTAAACTCTAAACAGATGTCACTAAGTAATCTGCAGGCACGGATTGCAAAACCGAGCGTGCAGTTTATCAAACAGTGCAGATGTACTGCAGAAACTAGGAGCACAGTCTTGTAATCCGTGCACACAGATTGCAAAACTGAGCGCACAGTTTAGTAAAGCGTGAGCACGGTTTTTTCCATCATCTTTGTTTTTTTTACCTGCTGCCACTTGCAGGGCTCTGTAGAATTGATTAAATGCACTCAAGTTCAAAAAAAGTGTATGTCCTAACAGTCCAGTTATTAGTGTTGCTAGTTTGTAAATATTCTAATTAATTTAAACCCATTTGCATTCAGTTCTTGATCCCAAGCATACAAAAGGCAGTGGTAAAAAGGAGATCTGTTTTAACAATAAAAGGCCCAGAATGAAGAAAGGAAAGAAATAGCTGATCAGTACATCATAAGATATCTGCCTGTAAGACTGTATAGCAGCATAATTACTAATAACTTTTTGTTTAGTACAGGTGATGAAGATGTGGCTGCAACTGTCCTGGATCTGTCATGCCTATCTAAGCTCAAAGCACTAATGGGAGTGGTAGGGACTGCCGCCAAACTTTGGGATGTACTAGCAATAAGCAACCATAGAGTATCTGGTTGCAGCCTTGGTCAGCTACAGTATGTAGTTCCACCCTATCTCCGCCATGTAGCTTAGGTGTGACAGGTGTTGTTGTTTCACTGTATAGTTCTAATTGTATAATAAATAACTAATGAATTAGTTATTTATTTCTTTTTATTGTGTTATATAGATATGATGGAATAAAATAAATTTGGTGGCAACCAGGTCAATGCTATTGCTTTTATCCCAACAACATGTTTATGCTAATCCCTTAAATGAAATGCACTCCTGGGATTTACTTTAACAAAACTGTAGTGGGACAAGCGATTGCTGACTACTGTGCCTCATTTTTTGTTTTGTTTTTTCCATGCACTTTAAATTCTGTCTAAATCTCTTATGTTTTATTTTCAAGTAATCACACATTTCCTTGTTAGCATATTTAAATGTCTTTTTTTTTAATAAAGATGATATTGGGTCAGGGCTGCACGGTGGCGCAGTTGGTAGCACTGTTGCCTTGCAGCAAGAAGGTCCTGGGTTCAATTCCCGGCCAGGGGTCTTTCTGCATGGAGTTTGCATGTTCTCCCCGTGCATGCATGGGTTCTCACTGGGTACTCCGGCTTCCTCCCACAGTCCAAAGATATGCCTGTTAGGTTAATTGGTCAATCTAAATTGCCCTTAGGTGTGTGCATGGTTGTTTGTGTGTTGCCCTGCGATGGACTGGCGACCTGTCCAGGGTGTACCCCGCCTCTTCTCGCCCATAGACTGCTGGAGATAGGCACCAGCTCCCCCGCGACCCACTATGGAATAAGCGGTAGAAAATGACTGACTGACTGATATTAGGTCAGTCATTTACATACAGTAGAATATATTTCATATTTACAGTTAAAATTACAGCCTGTGGCACATATCATTTATCTGCTAATGGAATGTACACACAAGATAGAGCTGCTACTCAGTATAAACAGGTTTTGCCTCGATGCCACTGCATTCAGGATAGCAAGAATTTAGTAAAATGCTAATTTTGTAGGTAGCTGTAAATTAAACCTGAGAGTCAGGCTTCTCTGATGACTTTCTGTTTTAAAGAAGATACATACAAGTGTTGAAGCAGGAGCAACATCAACAGGATAAGTTTGGGGGATCTGCAGTCTGTTGTATAGGTACTCGGCACTGGATAAATCGAAAATGGACCTGCTTCTATTACTCTGGCTAGTAAAACAGTCTCCTCTAATAAATCATCGATTACAATGAAATCAATGTGCAGGTCCGAGGTGTAAGTAATTATTTTTACATTTACTTGCCATTAGTCAGACTAAAATCAAGGAAAATATGAAAGAGATTGCATACCTCTTTAAGGAAAGCCTGTATTTAAAGCCTTTTGGGTCAGCTGGAGCCATTTCAGAGAATTAATAGAGAATAACAATATTAAAGGCTAGAAGTAGCTTAAATGACTAAGACTTCCTGTAGTACTGGTAGGATTAGAATTTCGGTGTAGATGAAATCAGTCACACTGACATGCTTTTCCAGAGCAAAAAAAATGTCTCTATGTGCACACAATCTGTTTAACCATCCAGGTATGTTAATCAGAGAGACACTGATGTAGGTGAGATGTCATCTCATCTGCTTGGTATTCATACACTTATCCCTCTGGATACTATGTTATCCAGTCCCTTAGCATCATTCAGCAGTGACAGTGACCTGAAACCCAATCACTCTTTTTTGGCTGCCTGCTTGTAAGTAGTACTGTTTGAGTTTTCTTCATGGTACTGAATACCAGGAGTTTTCCAGTTTGCTCTTACTGCTGGACCAGAGTCTTTTTTAAGCCACAGTGATTGCTGCATTAAGCTCCTTTTGCTCCTCTGCAGCCTGAAGCATCACCCTGTAATATTTTGTTCAATCACTTAAGGGAAACTGGAGAGAGGGGAAAGAGGCAAACAAAAACAGGAACAGCCAGAGAATACCTGAGTTGAGCGCGTGGGAACGCCTGCAAATGTGTGTTTTTGGAAGTGTGCCGAGAGGCAGGCGAAGGCGATGAGTGATATGTTGTGCTGAGCATAGTCCTTAGAGGGGGCACTGTAAAGCCCAGCATTAGCCCATTCTACAAAGAGACCTGGCTGAGCATTAAACACCATCATTATTTGAAACAATTCATCCTCCAGCGTCATGCTGTTTCCACATGTCTACCTGAGTCATTTCACTCTTCCTCTGTTTTTTATTGATTCAATTCCACAAAGTACAGTTAGCTTTTAAGCCTTTAGGCCACAGCAGGAGATCATCATAGCAATGAGCAGATGCACTCAGTCATTACTGGGATGCATTGTTTTGCAAAATGAGTGTTTTAAATAAAAGTTTAAATCATTCCATTTTTTTAAGCTGACATCTAAAAGGAAAAATGTAAATTTAAACTTATCAAGTAGGTACCCAGTATGCCAGTATGTGTTTGTGTACTCAGGAATATGCAAAAAAGGGATTGGGAACTAAATTAAATCCAACTATCAAAAGGTTAGGTTAAGTATTCAAGGTCTTCACAGATTCATACAACATTATGACCAAATATTGGCAGAATTAGAACCAGTAAGTATATGTTATAAAGACAGTTCTATGAGCCAGTATACCAATCTCAACAGCTTTGTATGATGACATCATGTACTTATGTGCCCTATCATCAACAAGACATATGCTTTCAGAGAGTCTTCAGCAGATGCAGTATTCAGTGTGTTTCCTTCCCCACCTCTCTGGGAAACCTTGATAAGGAGAAGAAAAAAATGTGTTGTTATATTTATTCATGACTAGCTTTTCAATTCTACATTCTTTGGTCCTCCACTGGGACTCTGCGAGCACAGTCTGTGCTACACCCATCCTTAACGACAGATTAATGTTAAATGGAGTTCTGACGAAAATTCAGCTTGGAAGACTCACCTCCACTTCCGGCTCCGTCTAATTACTCCACCACGTTCTCCGCTCCAACCAATGAGCTCCTGATCCACATTCCTCTTCAGCCAATCATCCCTCCAGGCTTTGCTTTAAAAGACCTTCTTATGCAGATTCTCCTGCTCTTCAGCTGACTTTCGACCCTCCTCCACCCCATCTCCACCATCAGGCTTCAAGCTCCTTCTGACTTCCTTATCTCCTCAGGCCTCCACTTCACCACCAGTATCAGGATCCTGGGGGGAAGACTTCTCTAATTCTAACCCTAAGATGTTTATTCAAGCTCATGTCATCATCAGCATCCATGTCTTCCACCGGGGTCCGAGCACCAAAAGAAATCAAACATCAGATAATAAACTCTTCTAATTGTCATCTCTGTGTTTCTCTCATTTGTGAGTCTTTCCAGGTTGAAATGGCTTTCTTGTTATTCTACCATGAAAAAAATATTTAAAGCATCGTCATTATTATTTTTTTCTTTGGTCCACAGGAGCCCCGAGAGAACAGTAATAGAATTACCTGCCTTTTTCCACCTGTGTAACAAAGTAGATGAGCATCCCCTTTGTGAATAGGGGATGCTCTTTTTCTCATCATAGCAGGAGAGAACCAAAGAGAAAAGAGAAATGGGAAATTGAGGAAAACTAGAGAGAATATTAACAGAAAATAAGAGGAAATAAAAAAATGCCTGAATTGTAAATAAAGGGAGTACAAGTTGACAGACAATGACAGAGGGATAAAGAAAATCTAAAAGTACTTATTCACATTTTTTGATTTGTGCTATTGAAGGGTTAACATGCAAAAGCAGTTCACAATCATTGTTTGCTTTTCCTATTTCAACGTTAAAAGTCAAGAAATCTGTTTTACCTATAAACACATAAAGCAAAATCCTACCAAATGCAAGTGTATTAACTAAATGCCATTCATCCCTTTCCTTTGTACAACAAACCTTTTGGGTACATAGAAATTTATCTTTTAACTCAGATAAGGACACTTGCTATAGGGAAAGCACATTTTGTTTCTTTTCATTCATTATATGCTAAAATGAATGTCAATGCCCAAATTAAAAAGGCAATTTAATTGTTTTGTTTAAATGATTATCTATTTCCTCTCTAGTTTCACCTATTACATGCTGGATATTTACAAAAAGGATGGAGTGAGTGAGAGAGAGAGGTACTTGAATAATGTGATGCAAAACTGCAGTGCAGTGTAACTTTTTAAAATGCTGCACTTAGAATGATTAGCACAACACAGCTACTTATTTCCCTGTGTGATTATCTGGAATAAACAGCTTCATCTGCATCTGTAGTAAAAATGTGTTTATTTAAGGAAGA
Source organism: Crenichthys baileyi (assembly GCA_036173005.1). NCBI lineage: Eukaryota > Metazoa > Chordata > Actinopteri > Cyprinodontiformes > Goodeidae > Crenichthys > Crenichthys baileyi. The sequence goes on from JAHHUM010003022.1 coordinate 154,006, forward strand.
AGCTGCATAATTTATCATAACATGGAGCAATGTGTTTTGTTTAAAAGGCAAAACGATGGATCATAAAATACAGTTAACTAAATGTGTGAATGCATCCAACTGACACTGCTTTGTAAAAGTATTATACCCCTTTTTTAGTATTTGGTCATGTTAGTTTATTGGGAGTTTGTTTGATAGATCAACACAAAGTGAAAGGAAAAGAAAAATGGTTTTCCATATTTTTCACAAATAAGACCAAGTGCAACCAATTGCCTTCAAAAGTAACTAAAAAACATCATGAAAAAAGACACACAGCAGAAAGGCCAGGGATAAAATCATTTAAAGGTTTAAAGAAGGGGTTGTGTTATGAAAAACCTCCAAAGCTTTGGACATCTCATTGACCATTGAACCCATCCTCTGAAAATGACCAAGATGAGACTAATAGCCATGCAAAAACTACCAAGAAATGGTTATATCACTAGCGAGGTAATGAAAGCATTAATGATAAAATCAGCCAGGAGGCTTACAGTGACTCTGTAGGAATTTCAGAAAACCACATGCTGAGTGGGAGAATCGGTTGAAGGGGCAACTATCAGTAATGTGATCCACAAATCTGGTCTATATGGAGAAGAGGCAAAAAAAACTGCAATCATTAAAATAAAGCCATAAGAATCCCTGTTAGTCTGATCAGGAGAGATCAAAAATGAACTTCTTTGCTGTGTGGTGGAAAACTAACACTGCACATCACCTTGATTACATGTTCACTATGTTTCATCTGAGAGTGAAACATAGTTAATTCTTCTTCACAATTATGCCCTTCTTTGTATTGGTCCCACAGTAGTGCATTTTATGTTCACATAAAGTCCCAATAAATAACACTGATGTTGGTAGTTGTAATACCACACAATGTAAAAAGGATCAAGAAGTAAGAATAATTTTAGAGGGTACTGCACATCTCCTACCTTTGTGTATTTTAAAAGGAGGCTCTGCGATTCATTGATTTCATTTCATTTAAAAAGACAATTTGCTCACAAGTGGTTGCATATATATGATCATGACTCCAAAAGTTGACAGATTTTGATTAAGAGGACACAAATAGAATTTCTGCGGCTGAAATCTGCAAGAAAAGAGGAAACCATTGTTCACGTAACAGCATTCTTTTCTTCTGACTGTCCTCTTTTTCTGTCTGAGTGTGATTAAAGTGTTGTGATTATGAATCTAATTTTTTTTTTAAATATTTAATATTAATACTTTATTTTATATTTTATCAGATAATATTTTGGTCTGTTAAGGGTTGTCCTGTGAATACCAGCCCAGTAAGGCGATGGTATTAGGACAAAATAGAAAGGTGTGAGCAAAGCTCTGACATTATTGAACAGCAAAACTCTGCACACACATGGAATTAATTCACACAATTTCATAAAATACAAGAATTTATTAACAAAAATAAGTCAACTCAAAGTAAAACATATTTCAATCAACAAACTCTTTACTATGCTAAAACAATCCAACTAACTGCTGCCAAAGGCAAATTAAGAATAACGAAGACTAATGGGCTATGTACAATATAAACAAGTTGATTAAAGATGATTGAAAACCATGACCAAAAGAGTGATGCGCAACATTCCATGCATGTTATTTTATTATTCAAAGGTTATCTGTGAAAATCTGAAATGAGTTAAGTCTAGTCGGTGTGTGAAACCAACGTTAGGCGAATAATTAGGCATACCTTTTAGACAAGCCATTCACAATGCAAGATCAGATAAAATATTATTTTAATAAAATAATGTTTTCAAGAATGATCTGCTGAATAAAACACAACCTTCTGGATGAAAATTCTCAATAGTGTCTCATTAGCTGCCTTTTATTTATTGAAATAATATTTAAAGAAAATTATTAAAGGAAATGGTAATATTTAAGGAAATATTTTAGGAAAAGAGCAATTCTTTCTGGAGAAATGGGGTCTTATGGTGCTTACTTAGTTATCAATTTAGTAAAATGATGTTAGGGACATATTATTTACTGGATTGAAGACTAAACCTTTGGGGAAATATTTTTTTATAGCAAGCACGTGTTTTTTACCTGTTACAGTTGAAGCTAGCAAAAAAGCTGATAGCTTAGCACCAGAATCAAAACACACCTTTAAAAACCGTTAATAAAAGAGTTAAATGCATAAGCGCGGCTGCGCGTTTATCAATCTTCTGTGCTAAAATCACCCCTTTAAATAAAGTTTGTCTTAACTTTAAAAACAAACAAACACAGAACACAAAACTGACCACGTGTGCTGCAGATAGCCTGCTAGCACTAAGATAGCAGAGTTCAACACAAACAAAACCAAACTTCTTAAAATGAAAAACGTTTACATAATTTCTCCCTAAATATCTCTCTATTACTCTGCCCAAACACCTAACCTCTGAACCATGCTGAGGAAAAGCTATCCAGGGCGACGACGACGTTTGAAGAAAGCTCTGTGAACAAAAGGGTTAGCTTCCAGCTAACCTCCGGAGCAGTGACTGGGTCGGTCCACTCTGTCGGACCGACCAAACTGCATGTTACCACTGTGATGCGGTCTCGGTTGTCCTCCTTCCAGACCGGGAGAACCACTCCACTCTGCTTCGTAGAGACAGCGTCTCTACTGGGGACTTCTCTGGAACACAGTTTGCTTCTGCAGGCCTCAGAGAGCAAGTCAAGCAAAATGCTTATACCTTAATTTCCCCTTTTTATGAATGAATACCGGGTACACAAACAGTAATTCATCCGTACTTAACCCGTGCATATGATCGCGTGATCTTATGACACTCTCGGATCCAGTTGAAGAGTTTATGTCTGTTTGCCAGCAAAAAGTCATTAGCGCGCTGCCTCTCCGGCCAGTCTCGCAGCGGAGTCCGGGTGGTAGAGAAAGACTTGTGGGAGAAGCGGGGGTTTTATGTGGACAGTGGCATCATGGGTAGTCCGCTGTTACCCCCCTTTCCCTTCTGAAGTTGTGCTGGAAGTCGGTTAAATGCAATTTATTTTGAAAGTTCCAGAAAAGTTTGTACCGGAGTTTAATGTTGAAATCCATGGCTGTGGTCCCAACAAAAGCATGTCCAGACAAACTGATGCTCTTGCACTGAAATGAGGAGAACACAGATCTGACACCATTTTATGACTATTTGTTGGTTAAACTGGTTAAATGTTCTCTGGCTGTGATGTCTTGTCCATTTCTCTGCACTTTACAAATTGAAAGTACATTTTTATTACCTGTAATAAAAATGTAGAAATCTCTTTCCTGCCCTTTAGTGGGGTTTTAAAAGGATGTTATTATAACAGATTTTAAGCATATCATTTATTCTGTGGAGAAGCTTTAATACAGAAAGATTTTAACTCATGTTAGAATAAAAGTAATTTTATAGTGTGCGAAACCAGGATTGTCCTATCAACACACAGCAGCACAAGTTTATCTTCATATCTAAAATACTTCCAAAGGAGAGTGAATTATTTTAAACACACTGCTGAGTGTTTCAGTTGGAACAATGATTAACTAAGATCAAACAGGAAAACCTTGTTAATGAGAACTGAGATGGAAAAGCAAATGAAAAACAGACTGTCAAGACAAATCGTATTCTTCTTTTTCAAAATTTAAATTGAACATGCAGCTATGCTGGTCTGCTGTTTATTAACAGTCAGTTTATTATAGCTAAAAGAACATTGAACTCTTCACTGATTGTGGCTACAATCTGTAGTTTTTTTTATTTTATTTAAATCCCTAACAGCCAAAATAAGAATGCTAGCATACTCTGACAATGGCTTTTGCTATTTTTGCAGCTGTCAAATATGTTAATCAATGTAAACACAGTTGGAACACGTATGATCTTAGGTATCAGAAGAAGATAAAATTGTCAGGGTGCTGTAGTTAGAGTAAAAACAGGATTCAACTTTGAACAGGTCTTTCAGTCAGAGCTCTTACTTTCAGTAGAGGTAACAGAGTAATAATAAAAGTTTCACAATTTTTGCCCCTAAAGAATCCTCCTGTTTAGTTTAGCTTTAGTTTTGTTTTTTTCCCACACATAAATAGCCTTCTAATTTTTGGCAAATATAACCTGAGTCAATAGAGAGGGTAGTTCTTTTAAAGATAATTTCATTTATTAAGGGAAAAAAGCTATCCAAACCAACCTAGGCCTATATATAAAAGTATCTGTCCCCTCCGTTAAATCATGAATTAGCTTTAATTAACTAAATTTCTTTGGAAAACAGAGATAAATTTCACTCACCATGCCAGATTTGTGGAATCCAAAAATCACTCAAATTAATCTGTCTGGCAATATAAAGTAGGCTAAAAGATTTGAAATAATAAAGAAATCATTTTGATGATCTTAAAGAATTCTGAGAAAATATAATCTGTGGACTGACAAGAAAAAGTGGAACTTTGTGGAAGGTGTGCTTCCTGTTATATCTGACCTAAAACTATGAGCATTTAGGGTAAAGAACACCATAAGGACAATCAGACATTGTGGTGGTAGTGTGATGCTCTGCTCAAGCTCACTTGGGTTATGCATCTGAATAATGATTTAAAGCATACCAAATTGTGAATGGTTTATCAAAGAGCAAAATGAAATTGTTTGAAAGTCCAGTGAAAAGCTCAACATCCAACACCATCTGCTCCATAGCTCCTGGGTTCCTCGTTTATTCATGTTAGATCCTTCTCTCAACACGGATTTTGAAAATTTCACCCCGGACATCTGCCAGGGGTCATTTGTTGTGTATCGCTGTTCTTACTCTAATCAGAGTTTGTTCTGCCTTCCTTACACATTGAATTCATTGATTAGGATGACCAAGTGAAAAATCTTGGCAACAAAGTATAGTTTTTTAACAGTCAAGATAAAATGGCTTCTCAAGCTCATTAGAAGGTATAAAATTTGCTTGTGCTGGTTACGTTGCTGTTTTGTGTGGAAACATTTGGAACTAGGTAGGTGTTCTGTCTCCTTTTAAAAATAAAAAGGACTAATAAAGCTGAGTACACTGAATTGACCCATTTATCTTATTAAATGCATCACCCTCAAATACATTTAACCAAAATGGAGCCCGAGCTTTGTAACTCAGACATAATCCTATGGGATAGAAGTGATTATCTGCTCCCTTCAATATTAAGTTGCTTTCTGATAAGCAAAGCGGTTGCTTTCGGATTTAAAACAGAAGAGAGCTTGCACAACAGACTAAAACACTAAGATCCAGAAAGGGAAAACATACAGTGAAACTACATAGGGAAGGCTGTTGTAAGGTTGTAAGGTTAGTTCTAACTGTGAGCAGTGCCACATGGGAAAGCAAAAGAAAATGGTGCCTTTCCAATCTCTGTGTGAAAAGGGTTGTCACTAGGCTAGTTGGAGCGTTCCCAGTTGATGGAAGATGAATATTTAATGATCCCTAGCAAGATGCGGTAATTACAAAGAGAATGTATTGTCAAAGTGAAACACTTTGTTCAGAGCACACTGGTTTTTAGATTGGTGCTTTTTATGGTCCCTGCATCTCAGGTGTGACACTGTGTTTGTTTATGGTCACAGGGAGGGGAGGTGATGGCAAGCAGCACTGACACAACTCACGCTGTGATGCTGTTACTGTAAAAGTGCATAAAACAAAACATCTTATTTTCGCTGTTCTCATCAGACAGAGGTAAGACAAGAGGGCAGCATGAACAGAGGTGATAAGTCACCACAGATCTCATCTGACATTGGAAAATTAGTTCTAAAAGAAATGCACATTAAGTCAAAAACCACATTCTGCTCTGGAATGAAAATGTTTAAATCACATTTCAAGGATAACAGGCTTCAAAGACACACATTTTACAAAGATCCATCTATCAAAGATCTATATAAGGTGGTGAATCACTTAACTGTATGACTATAAGTCATGTAGTTTGAGAATCTGGCCTGTATAAATGGCAAGAAAAAATTCATTGTTAAAATAATGTCATTAGGAGTCTCATTTCGAGTTCCCCGCAAGCCCAATGTAGGGGACATGGTAAATGTGAATGATGGTGCTTTGGTCAGATGAGAGTAAAATTAAATGATTTGGCCAATACAATGACCCAAACCCAACAAATATATGGGAGGAGGATATGCAAAAATAAATACTTGCCACCTGCAATGCAATTTATCAAACCTGAAATGGATTGTGGGTGCTGTTTTTGTGTCTACATTTATGAAAGACATGTGCAAACTGGCACGCAAAAATGTTGTGCCATGCTATTTAACAAGCAAAACTGAACATTAACAGCCACCAGAGACCAGAAAACCTTCACAGAGCCAAAGGGACATTGAAGAAAGCAAGTCGTAAAAATTAGAAAAACTGTCCTGTGCCCTCCTTGTAGGCAAGACAGATTATTAGATTTTTTTGTCTCCCTCAATGTACCATTATGGCTCTCTGCTGCTGTACTTACACTGCAATTAAATTAATAGTGGACTCTATTAACTACTTGTAAATAGAGCCTTTAACTTCTAAAAGCCAAATATTGCTCTAGATTTTATTTAGAGGTATCAGCTTAAAACAGTGCTAAATGTGAATGAAGTTTTTATTGCAAGATATTTTGAAAAGCATGTTTCATTTTTCCTCTATTTCATAAATAAATGCTACTTTTGTTGGTCTATCCTCCCAATGGTCTACAAACCCCCAATGAAACAGAAGTGAAACAAATGTGAAATAGTTTATCACCATCATGAACTGCCCTATATGTTTTTTTTTTTATTATTTTGTTGTGATTTGCACCTGACAAATTTTCCAAATTGTTAGAAAGTTGGAAAAGTGTGAATACATTTCCTTAAAAAAAAACAAAACTATCATTATCCTATTCTTAAAGAAACTCTTTCAACTTGAGAAGTTGTAATTTTCAAAGCCTGTGTAGAAAGTCTCATTATATTTTTTCTTTGTATCAGAAGATAAAACAATCTCTCTACTTCTCTAACTTGAAGAAAGCATCTGACCTTTGACTGTGACTGGTGGATGGTTGAAGTGCATGGCTTCACAGACATTAAACGAATAAATGCCTTGTTGAAAAAGACGATAATTTGATGCACCTTCAGACATTTGTTAACAACCTTGAATAGGTGCTCAAAGATGAAATACTGTTTTCCCTTGTTTGGGTGACGATCATTATGAGAGTGGATTGGATTTAGTGGCCTTGGAAATGTTTTGCACATTTAAGTCTGAGTTTTAAAGCATATCAGAGCCCTAACCTAAATGGATAATGCAAATCACTGTACATAGCAGTTATTTCAACCTGGAAAGACTCACAAAGAGAAGACAGGGATGCAATTCGAAAAGTTTATTAGAGAATGTTTATTTCTTTGGTGCTCGGACCCCAGTGGAAGACGTGAATGCTGAGAATGACATGCGTTTGAATGAACATCTTAGGGTTAGATTTAAAGATGTCTTTAATGAGCCGATCCTGGTGGTGGTGTCGAGGCCTGAGGAGATTTGGAAAGGGTTTGGAAGCCAAATGGTGGAAACAGGGTGGTGGAGGGTTTAAAGTTCAGCTGCAGAACGGAGGCTTCCATAAATGAAGATCTTTAAAAGCGGAGCCTTGAAGGATGATTGGCCGGGGAGAAAAGCAGACTTGATGCTGATTGGTGGAGCAGAGCCGCATGGTGGAGTAATTAGACGAAGCTGGAGTTGATGGTGAGTCTTCCATGTTGAATTTTCGTTTAAACTCCATATTTCACTTTCCTTTTTTTTTTTCGTTTAACCATCCTTTTTACTAGATGGAAGATTCAGATAAGTGAAGATTGGAGTCTTCTGTAATTTCCTAAAACTTTACCTGAGTGTATTACTTTTGTCTTTTATCTGTATATATATTAATTATTAATCTCTAACATTATTTTGTTTCTGTTTCTTTATTTTTGGAACCAACTTAATTAATAATTCATAATCTGTGTCAAAAGCATCACTGAGCATTGAAGTGACACATGGTATTGGCTTTTTTTCATCAATCTCTAAGTATCATGCGCATTTATGAACAAAGGTCAGAAAAATGAAAGTGCTGGTTTCTAAAATTTGATTATCACTTCCATTGAAAGCAAGGAAAAAAACCCTGATAATTATTTTGTAAGGAATAACGTGAGAAAATAAACTACAAAGCTGAAAATGAAAAGACTATTCTCAGGCATAAAATCTTTTTCAGAAATACAGAAATAATACCAAAACCAAGCATTATAGCAGCAAACTAGGCTGTTTACACTCAGAACTTGCTGTTACAGGGTCAAACTAACAGAGCAACATGACAGAACATAGAGAGAAACAAGCTGTAGTGTGCTATTAAGTGCTCGACTAACCAAAATTCAACCTGACCTGAGTTCAACTTCCCAGGTGGGCTGCCATGCAGTAATAAGTCTAACCAATCCAAGATCAAGCATTAAATAGTCAGAGTCACAAACACCAGCTGGGTCAACAGTTCCTGCCAACAGTGTCTCTGACCTGACTTTAACCAGAGTTACAGGTCCCAGACTGGTTAATCACACCTTGAGAACAACAAAGACACACAGTATTAACCCTATGCATGCCTGTTCTGTAAGCCTTACAATATAAATATTAGTTACATCAAAAGCTTAGAGTTTTGTGGAACAGTCCCTAAGATCACATAAACAGATTTAAAGCATCCCCAATAACTTTTTGCCTCTAAATTACAATTTCATTGTAAGAGTCTGTGATCCATTATGATAAAGGTTTGCAACCTAAGGGATCAAGCAAATAATTTCCATTGTACAGAATGCAAGTACGTCTCGATACAAAGTGTTTTCTTTTATGCAGAAAATTATACAAATGTTAAGGAACTTGCACTGTACCATATTTATACAGCTTATTAAGTAACATGCATGTAACATTAAGTCATATGATTAAAGTAGCTCTCAAGAAGTCCAATCCCAGTTCTTGAGTCTCATTCAACTACATCTAGCAACTGGCAATCAAAAAAGCTGCCCTCTGTAAGCAGGAGAACCACAATGACATTTTATACAAACCCTCTTTGCACTGAGACTACAATAAAAACCATAATCTGGTTGTTATCCTTTGACATTAAACTAGCTCACAAATCCCCAATTTATATGAGAAAATCATTACTTGAGATTTTATGGCTTAGATGCATTCATTTATTCTTAAATTTTCTACTTTAGTGTTCCACTTTAGGTTATAAAACATATTTTTTGTGCTTTGAGCAATTTACACATGCATGAAGACATATATCATACAGTTATGCTACTTTCTAAAGAAAGATGTCTAAACCTCTTGCTGAGGAGTGTCTTAGGAGTACGCTTATGTTCATTGTGATCAAAATATGCAGATGTCCCAAACTGTAAATTAGTGTTTACATATTTTTAGCAGGGAAGGCACAATATTTTTTTCCAAAAATACTAATTGATAGTTTGCTCACTTGATTCAAATGTGACCAAATATATAAAATACACTTTAGAATTCATTGCCTTCTTCTGGCTTCTACATGATGCCCAATTGATTTGTGACTTTTCTTGAAGAGCTGATTAGAAAACAACGTTGGTATTGATGAATGAAAGGTCAGTCTATTTCAAGGATCTCAGATTCCTCCAAGGACCAAGGAAGGATGACATAATCATGAAAGCCATGAATTGATTTTTATTTTTTCTTCCCAAAAAAAACCACTGAAAACCCTTTTTTGGGAAAAAGACTTGCTTCTGAAGTCTTTTGTTTTTCTAAAAAGAAAAATATTAATTTGACAAGGTTCCAGTGAAGACTTTGTATGTAGTAGAATACTAATCATAAAAACACATACCTTATTTGTTTTAAAAGTAGCAAATAAATTGAGTAGTCCTAACAGAGAAAAGAAGTTTTGTGTTCTAGTAGATGCAATGTAATGAAACATTACCATTTTTTGTAGAGACATGTCAACAACCAGAAGGCCAGTATCTCAGTATTTACAACTAAACATTAAAATCTGTTGCACTCGGTCACCCCAATTCTATCCAAGGGTGAAATTGCCTATTCATAATTTCTATTATACTTGGTTTCTGAAAAATGGCTCTGATGATCCGTGGTAAGATTGCGGAAGTTATTTTTCTTTGGAAGTGAATTTTGATGATGCACTGTTTGATGAACTGTCCCATCCTTTTTCCCCTAATGCTGGTAGCAGGGCTTATTTTAATGTTTTATATCTATGCCAGATGGAAAAGATGGATGAACGATCTTAATGTTAAGAACCTCAATTCTGGGACACCTGAGCCCCATAATCTGAAGAGAAGTGCTGTGAAGAGTATGTGCCTACTAATAAGCCATTTCGAAAGCAAAGTACTTGAATGTCTGTAAGCCATTGTAAAACCACTATACAGCATTGGCCATGACACCTAACCGAACTAAATAAAACACTTGATTCTAATTTTTAACACTTTATAGCTTTGATGTGAAATTTTGTCTGTGTACAAGCTGTTATTTCCATCTTTACTAGTCAAACACCCATCTTTGTGCAGCAAAGAGCTGCTCCCTCATTGTAGTGAAAGGAATGCTGGTATAAATGCATACGCTTGGATATCACTAGCTGCCAGTTAAGAATCATCACTACATTCCTTTTATCAACTATAGATACAAGTAACGTCAACAGCATTTGTCAACGACAGATGGATCAGTATTGAAAACACTCAACCAAGACAGTCCAGTGGACTTTGGTTGCCCATATACGTTCCACTGCTTCAGCTCAAAATGTCCAAAGGAAGTTTAGCCTGATGTGAAACGTAACTGGGTGAATCTGTATTTGATTATTCTGTGGCTATCCTCAAGGACCCAGATGTGTGACACACAAAAAAATGTATTTTGTAATTGAAATTCCATTATAAAACTAAAAGTAAATTTTTAATACAATTAAATCATTTTCAAATCAAATGAAGTCAGTTTCCAAACCATTCAATTCAGTTTCATGTTTGTGAAATTAATTTTCAAACCAATTCATTCACTTTGAAATTATGCAATTACAGATTCAGTCGGAGCAATTCAAATTCAGTTTCTGATGGAACAAGTTTCTGCCCAGGCAGTATTACAGGGAAAACTGGAAATAAATAGACACCAATGCACAGGTGAAAACACTCAAAATAGAACCTAAACCAAGTCCTGAAAAACCTCAAATACAGGAATAAACCCAAAAATAAACATTTAATCTTTGAGGAGCAAGGTATGATTTCAGACCTCTTACATTGCACTGTAACATTACCATGCAACAAAACTCCAGAGGTTGGAAGGTTTTCAAGAAACATGAAAATAAAATATTCACATCTCTTAAGCAGCTAATGCTAAACAAAACCCTTTATCCACAAAAAGCTAAAGCTGCTGTCACATTTTTCCGGTAACAATTTCTTTTACAGTCCACCAATTACCATGTAATTACCTAGTAAGTACATAGTAGTTATGGTGCATTACTATGTAATGAAAACTCATTTTATTGGGTAATAACAATCAAATTACTGTTTAACCATCTCAAAATGACCCACTATTTAGTTATTACCATGTAACTTCTCCTTGATCGATTTTTCACAAGCTTTAATATAGGTCACCTTCGGGGGTTTTTCACTTCCAGAAGTCCATGACCCGTCTCAAAGATCGTCTTCCCCAGGTGAGTCCATATCGCCCACTTGCATAGTGAACAATAAGCAAAATGTCAGGAAAATTATTTCCTATGACCACACAATTGATGGTTTGAGTCAAAAGACACCAAGATCTTTGTAGAAGTTAAATGTTTCTTAATGGCCTTATAGGGTTTAAGTGATTCATTGCAAACCTGCAACACCACAGATTTTATGGCTTTCAGTTTTTATGTCAGCCATTTTATGTAATAATTGCAAGCAAAACACAACATCTATAAAGCAGTATTATTGACATATTGAAGTAAACTTTACCTTTCTTTTGTGCCTGAATTTGCTTTTATCTATTGCCACAAAAGTACCTCTTTCTCCAGTTAGCATTTTCCTTTGTCTCTCCAGTCATCTTACTGTCACAGAAGCAATAGTGTAGTCACTCTAGTCAGTGATTTACTGCTCCCAGTCACCCGATCCTCCAGCATATCCAACTGTCTCTTTCTCAACCCCTGTGACAGACTGAGGCAGAAACATAAAAATTGCTGATGCTATTATTTTACAAAATAAATAAAATGTATGCAGAAAGTGGGTCTGAGAGTACATTTATTTAGTTTATTTTATCTGTGGATAATGTTCATCCATGGGGACAATGGAATGTGAGATCCTGAAAATTGACCCGTCTCTGACACATTGAGTGATGCTCCTTCCTCTATGGTTCACTTTTTTGCAGCTCCTGAAACATATAGCATACTGTAGTTAAACAACATTTGAACATTGAGCAGAAAGCAGGAACATGCTCCTTCCCTGTCCTAGGAGAGGGAGATCTTATAATTCACTTATTCACTGTATTTGCTCAGAAGGAGCTTAACAGATGTTTAACATGTTACTTTATATTAACTATGTAAGAGAATGAAATAGTTTTATTTTTTACATGCAATTTCAATGTGATAGCCTGGCTGGATCTATATCCATCCTTTGTTGTGTATCTTTTTCTCAGTTTGATTCTGGAGTTTCACACTGGACATCGCTTTTCTGCCTGCAGCCATCTAACCAAGTGTTTACCCTTTTTGCAGTCTTCTGAAGAATAATTCTTGTCATACTCATTTCACTAACGAAGATGGTGAGATAGAGCATGAGATACATATTCAAATATTTTGATAAATACATTTTATTAATTATATTCTTTGTTTAGATATGACCTATGTAATTTATATCAAAAAAGAATTTTTTACTTACAGCTTACATAATGTTCTTAATTTATCTATTGAATGATGCAGGATCTTGGTGTACTGCCTTAGAGATAATGCAAAAACCCTGTGAATAACTAGTCTAATAAAATTACATGTGTAAAGTCTGTATGCCTTTAAGACATACAGTGATGTAAACCAGTTAATGGTCATAAGCACACAGACACACATCCAGTGATGTAATATAACCTGTACTAAAAGAAAAGGGGGAAGGGGGGGCACCACCTTTTTAAAATTTACAGTTAATTAATGGCTTTCTATATAATTGGAAACGATTAAAAAAAGGTTTATAGACAGATTTAAAATCGAGGACTTACCACGAGGTCTGTTTTAGCCACCTTTATAGGTTGGAAAAGCAAGTTTTTTAAAATCCCCGGGACATTTGAAATCTCGTATATACAAATGCCACAATAGGGTAACACCGTGTTTGTAACAGATAGGCAGCACCCATAGCAAACACAGCCTGAGATCCTCCGAAGCGCACGGTAAAATTGTTTTACGGCATTAATCCCAAAACTGTTCTTGTTAGCGTAGCTACTCATAATATTTGGTATGTTACCAGAGGGGTATGTGAAAGTTAATGAATGTACTTTATTATTTAGGTTGGTAACTTTTAAACCCGTAATGACTAATGTAAGCTAACAGTTCTAACTTCCAGGGATTTGAAGAGCTCAGTTTTGAGAAAATTGCATTTTTAACACCGACTTGGAATGACTTCTTTATCATGTAGATGGGAAGTTTGTTCTAAGGTTGGAGGCAACTATGTTCTAGAGCAGGACAAAGCTCCTCATTGATCTACTTCCAATCAATAGTTGATACACTGCACAGAGACGAAAAAGGTTGAGCAGATTCCTCAGGCATTATCAGATTATCACTATGTTGCACAAAATTAGCATCACTATGTTGCATAGTCATGCTAAACAATTGAAAAGTTGTGCTCATTACTATCTCTGTTCTTTTATAATTTATTCAAATGTTGCTACCACTACTGCTATACTGCCAACAGCTCAATTTGCTAATAATGTTGAGAGTATTTTTGTCTTTTATGTAATAAGTAGTGAGTTAGGGCTGAACTTTTACTTTGTTTCTTTATCCATGGACATCTGTTGTTTGCAGTTTATGTGTTCTAATTGTTAAACTGTAGCTAAAGCATTCAGAAGGGCTTCCACAAATCCCTCTTACGTGAACCAATGAATGAGCGTTAGTTAAATGATTCTCTGGTGCAGTCACTTAAAAACAATGGAAAATCTTTTAGTATAGCAGACAGCCTCATTATAAGTTGATCTATATTATCATTATGTTTTGTTACAGAGTCATGCCACGTACACGAAGGGGTAGAGGCAGAGATGCAAATAAGGGTCCAAGTGTCCCAGATTCAGATGGCAACCCAGAGCAATGTGAAAGTGAAGGTACATTTTGTGACTACTGAGTTTGTATTACATAATTCAGTTATTTTAGTCATAGTCATCTTTCTTATATTTGTTTTATGGTAACTCGGTACTAGTAAGTGTAGTTGGACAAATGAAAATTGTATTTGAAATATGTTAATATGAATATTAAAATATAAACGGTTTTGTATTTGTTGACCTTCAGCAAAATGCATTTGCTCTGACCATGAATAAATTTCAAGAATATTTTAAGTTACTGAAAGATAAGACTTTTCTTCTGAAAGAGGATCATGACTTTCTGAGGAAGTAAATTGACAGTTTAGAGAAGGCCCCCCACATAAATTCATCAAAAGGTATTCTCTTTGTTCAGATATGTTTTTGCTCTAAATCAATTATAAGAAACAAACACAATCTCAATGACCCAGATGCGTGTCACAAGAGGTGTTTTGAAAAAAAAAAGGCTCAATCCCATTTCACCACTTGTCCCTCACTAGTCATTCTTATCCAGCATTTTATAAAGGATAGGGTGCCCCTGTTGTTTTCTGTGTTTTGGGGTGTGGGTGGGAAGAGGGGCTGTTTTAATAACAAAAAAGAAAATTAACTGTAATTTATAGTTTTATGCATTATGATGTAAATCCCAAGTAAAACATATTTCATAAAGTATGTAACATTTAGATATAATTAAGTATATTTTCAGTTAGACAGGCCATCAGTACACTCAAGTATATTTTAAAGATGTGTATACTTATTAAAGACTACTGTTTTCAAACTCCTATATATCAAGTAGTTTTATTTGTTAGTAAATTGCCAATACATTGTTGCAAACTTAAAGACATAAAAATGTATAAATTTTTCAGTAGTGTACCATTCAAATCAAATGTTTGATCTTACTTAACAGGCATAAATAAATGTGTGTTTCAGGATTAATGATTAATGATTATGCTTACAGAATATATATGGGCATTTTAAGTCACAACGGTTTGCTTAATTGAAATTAGTGGGAAACTGACCATGCTCCTTGAAGGAGTCCCCAATTTCTAATGTGGAATATCCTGAATTATATTAAGGTATAGTGAGGGGGCGGGGTTGCTAGTAGGCAGGATAAACCCTAGGAAATGGGATTAAGTCGAAATTTCAACTAACACCAGCTGAAACTAAATGCAATGAGGAAAACTGCTGACAACTTTTTTTCTCTCTTTAAGGGTTAAAGAAAAGGCAGCTGACTGACACATATGACTCCTCAAAGAGTTCTGACACGTTGTCCAACTTTATGTCAGACTCCTCCCCTGAAAATATGAGGAGTACAAAAAAAATAAGCGAAAGGCAAAACCTGCTGCATTTGAAAAAGAGGTAATTTTTTTAATTAATTATTTTGAAAAATGCCTGGTGTCAACCCTTTGTCCTCTAGATTATGTTTTAAAGAACCCAGATTTGTTTGTGAGTAGCTATAATCAACAGTTTTGCCAAGCTTTCAGGATCATAATCAGAAAACATTATTTAACTCTCTGGGTATTGTGGCTTACAGTTCCCAGTTTCTGGTAAATCAAATAGGCCTAAACGTTAATATGCAGTAAATGAAATTGCTCACAGCACTTAGTGAATCCAGTAGCTGTCAGGTCTTTTCTGGGATTTTTTTACTGTTTCTTTTAGACAGGACTTTTAGATATGTTATATGCAGTGCCAATACTTTGTGTTTGTACCACTACAGGTATATCCAGAAGTCTAAATAATTTTTTAACCACTGAGACAAAATGATATGGGAATTTATCAATTACTTATGTATTTCAGAGATGAGATTTTCTTTGCAGTTTAGTTTGTTGTATAAAATCAAGATTATTTATGTGCTTTTAAAATTGGCTGATGATTTCCTGTTTTTTTTTTTTTTTTGTTTCATGGTCCACAATCCACAGGATGTTGTACACAGATACCATGCTGTTCTTAAAGAGTTCAAGCATACTAGGAGCATGAGCCTCAGCTGTAACACAATGAATGTGGAGCAAAACACAATTGCTCTGACTGCTGTAATTGGTGAAGTCATAATTGCTGCAGAGGGCGAAAACTTTGGACCACTCCAGACGTTCACTGATGATGACACTATCAGCAGCTTTGCAAAAACTTGCAAGACCTTCTTGGAGGAAAACAGACCTCTTGAGGAAATAATCAAACACATGAAAAAACATTTAAAGCTACTACCAATTAGGTGTAAATTCCACAATGATGGTAATGCAGTTGCAACCTAGTGTTAAGGTTCTTGTTTAAAATTCAGTTTTACAGAATGTTAGAAGTAGATTTCAAAGTCCTCTGTTAAGCTTTTCTTAATTGATTTGTTATTTCATTTTTATTTATCCATATGACAGGTAAGTATACCATATATATTTGAAGAAAAAAAAGAAAAAGAGACATAATAGGAAAAGTTTGTTACAGTGGCATAAAGGTAATTAAATATTTAAAGAGAATAAAAAAATGAATAATTAAAATGATAATAAAAACATTAATTAAATACAAAATTAATGATAAAATGATTGATAAGAAAATGTAAGAAAAGCTGGACTGAAAACTTAACTAATAATGTTTAGATAGCACTTTAAAGGCCACTCTAAACAAATATGTTTTTAATCTTGATTTAAAGCAACTTAGGGTTTCGGCGTTTTACAGTTTTCTGGGAGTTTATTCCAGATTAGTGGAGCATAAGAACTAAAAGCTGCTTCTCCAAGTTTGGTTCTGGTTCTGGGTATGCAGAGTAGATTTGAGTCAGAAGACCAGAGAGGTCTGGGTGGTTGATACACTGACAACAAGTCTGTAATATATTTTGGTGCTAAGCCATTCAGTGATTTATAGACTAACAGAAGTATTTTAAAATCTATTCTTTGCAATACATTGAGCCAGTGTAAGGACTTTAGAACTGGGGTGATGTGCTCCAGTTTCTTAGTTTTAGTGAGGACACGGACAGCAGTGTTCTGGATCAACTGCAGCTGTCTGATCAATTTTTTAGGCAGACCTGTGAAGATACTGTTGCAGTAATCAATAATCAATGATACTAAAGATGAACACATGAATTCGTTTTTCAAGATCCTGTTGAAATATTAGTCCTTTAATCCTGGAGATGTACTTTAGGTGATAGAAGGCCGACCTTGTTACTGTCTTTATGTGCCTCTGGAGGTTCAGGTCTGAGTCCATAACTACACCCAGGTTTCGAGCCAGTATTAACTGAAGTTCTGTGCTAACTTTTGAATGCTCTTCCTTTGGTCCATTTCAGTTGAAGAAATGTTTGGCACATCCATCTATTGATTTCTTCTAAACATTTACCCAGCGCTTCAATGGGTTCATAGTCACCTGGTGACACTGTAATGTATAGCTGTGTGTCGTCTGCATAGTTCCATCTATCCATCCATCCACTGTCTTCCGTTTATCAAGGGTCGGGTCACGGGGGCAGCAGCCTAAGCAGAGAGACCCAGACTTCCCTCTCCCCAGCCGCTTGGGCCAGCTCGTCTGGGGGAATTCCAAGGCGTTCCCAAGCTAGCCGAAAAATAATAGTCCGTTCAGCGTGTCCTGGGTCTTCCTCTGGGCCTCCTCCCGATGAGACATGCCACCTCACCAGGGAGGCGTCCAGGAGGCATCCTAACCAGATGCCCAAGCCACCTCAACTGGCTCTTCTCAACGTGGAGAAGCAGCAGCTCTACTCTGAGTCCCTCCCAGATGACCGATCTTCTCACCCCATTTCTAAGGGAGAGCCCAGACGGCCGCTCGTATCCGTAACCTCGTTCTTTCGGTCATGACCCAAAGCTCATGACCATAGATGAGGGTAGGAACATAGATCGACCAGTAAATTGAGAGCTTCGCTTTTTGACTCAGCTCTCTCTTCACCTCGACAGACTGGTACAGCCCCGCATCACTGCTGACGCAGCACTAATCCGTCAATCAATCTCCCGCTCCATTTGTCCCTCATTTGTGAACAAGACCCCAAGATACTTGAACTCCTCCTCCTTGAGGCAGGACCTCCCCCCTCCCTCCCAACCCGGAGAAGGCACTCCACCCCTTTCCGGCTCAAGACCATGGCCTCGGACTTGGAGGCACTGCTTCTCATTCCGGCCGCTTCACATTCAGCTGTGAACTGCTCCAGTGAGAGCTGTAGATCACGAGCTGATGAAGCCAATAGGACCACATCATCCGCAAAAAGCAGAGATGCAATCCTAAGGCCACCAAAACGGATCCCCTCAACACCTTGGCTGCGCCTAGAAATTCTGTCCATTAAAGTTATGAACAGAATCGGTGACAAAGGGCAACCTTGGCGGAGTCCAACCCTCACCAGTAACGAGTCCGACTTACTGCCAGCAATGCAAACCAAGCACTGATACCGGTCATACAAGGGCCTGGTACACCATACTCCCGGAGTATCCCCCACAGGATTCCTCGAGGGACACGGTCGAACCCCTTCTCCAAGTCCACAAAGCACATGTAGACTGGTTGGGCGAACTTTCACTCCAGGGGTGAAAGCACAGCCACCAGGCACTCGCCAGCGTGCCCCACCTCCAGGCCTGGCTCCAGAGTGGGGCCCCGGTGACCCACGTCCAGGCGAGGGAAAATTGTGTCCATTTTTGGCAATAATCATAAGGGGTCTGTAGGCTGCGCTTTGTCTGCATAGTTATGATAACTTATGTTGTTGTTTATTATAATCTGAGTTAGGAGAAGCATGTAGCTATTAACTACTGACTGTGTCATATAGCTTAAACAATTAAATGAAATCTATGAAGAATGTTACTAATACCTTCTTGAATCTATGCCATGAAGAATAAAGGCAGCTGAAGGAAAAAAGTAGGTCTAACCATGTACTGGCAAGATATACATAATAAAGTGGCTGGTTAGTGTAAATGGTGTCTCTAAATTGTGAAGCTAAATGTCATTTTTTGTGGCTGACTGATTTAGCTGGATTTTAAAATTATAAATGCAACATTCACATATATATCTTACCAGCACTTTTTATATTATCATTCTGAGAATTCCCATCAGGACACAGTGTTTCCCAAAATTCCTTTGACTGTAAAAGGTTATATTAAAAGAGTAACAAAACCAATAGGAATCCCAGGCAAGGATGAAGTTTACTGTCTTTATAAACAGTAAAACGTACCCATTACAGGCCTAACAGCTCTGGGAACATTGACAAACAGAGAATATGCATATTGTCAAGGCATAAAAGCAACTGCATCTGGAAGCTAGGTCAGTTTAGGAATAGCAGTGTCTGCTTGGTGTGGTGCAGCCATATGTTCACACTTTGATTTGGACCGCCAAGGGGAAAGTGCGGAATAAATAAGAAATCCATTGCTGTAGGTCTGTTGTCTTACAAAGCTGTGGGAGAGTAAAAGCAAGCAATTGAGGTAATAAAAGTATGAACTAAAGTGCCAAAGTATGTATCTGTTAAATGCATTAAAGAAAAATGTGAAAGCCTGACAGATTATTTTTCAACGCCTTTCTAAGTTACAACTTTTGTATACTTTTGTTTCTGTCTCCATGCTTGTTAGGCCAGTCCTGGGTTAACTGTTTGGGCAGTAGAACGAGGTACGGGTCAAGTGATGGTGGACCTTTTTTTCCTGTTGGGAATCCTGTCAACTTGCTCCTGAGAGCAGTGATTTAAGTACCGAATGAGTCAAACGACCAGAGGCTCGGCATGAACCCCATAAGTCTGCCTCATTTAAAGGGGAATGGGGACTCATTCCCTGGGAATAGATTAATAATTTAGCATAGCCTTAAACTAATCTATTTCAAGCACCCAGATGGTATTTATATTGAGCAAATACTCAGATAATTTAATTGAGTAATTTACTCACTACTGTTACAAGGTATCAGAGAATCCCCTAGGTGAGCCCACTCTGAAAAAGACATAAAGGGAGGAAGGCACTAAGCGTCTAATATTTGAGCATTTTAAATATCTCATGGAATACCACTGAAATCTGAGTACAGTCATGTTGTAGCCTTATTTTTACCTCAGAGTATTTGTATTAGATTTGTATGATTTATTACTGTATTCCGCAGGGACCCATAGGCATACAATCTTTACAGTGCACTACGTTGTGTACTTTTTGATGCTTTCTGTCCTAGGGTTAAGATATGTGTCACGGAATAATATAACCTGCCTTTCCAATGGCTTATGCCTTTTCTTAGGATAAGCATCCAATTAAGAAGCAAGAATTAGCCTTACAATGGTAAGCACTATATGGGCTCTGTAACCCTGAGGTATGTATATACAGGTGACATTGAGAGAATAAATAGAAGGTTAGTAATTGAAGGATAAATAAGAAAATGCCTAAGTCTGTAGAACAAAGTAGACAGAGCAAGTGACCAGGAATGTCCCTTCATCTCTGATCAAAGCTTCCTATCACCATCTCTACTATGCTAAATTGTCCCTTGCCTACAAATCATTTTACTGCCTCTCCATTATAGCCCTCACATTCAGTATTTGTCCTTTTCTAACCTGTAGTAAATGCTTCAGACCTCACACACAGGAAAGTACTTCTGTTCAGTCTTCACATGCCTACAGATAGAGTCAGACTGACTCTATCTATCTATCTATCTATCTATCTATCTATCTATCTATCTATCTATCTATCTATCTATCTATCTATCTATCTATCTATCTATCTATCTATCTATCTATCTATCTATCTATCTATCTATCTATCTATCTATCTATCTATCTATCTATCTATCTATCTATGAATCTAATATCAGTGCAAATTATTACAGTATAGATACACAGTTCACCATTCAGTACATGGCCCTGTCTTTAGTGTTTAATTTAGTGTTTAATTCTTTCTCTCTCCTAGACATGGCTACTGGCTGAGCTTTTATTGTGACTAACTCTATGTGCTCTCTTTCAGACTCTATCCTTGAAAACTGGCTCAGAGTTTATCTGTTCTTTCTTTCTAGATGAAACGACTAAAGGAGCTACATCCATTAACATTTACTTTTCCTTCCCATAGAAATGACTCCTGAATCAGTGCTTCTTTGTTCTCTTTGTGTCTCTGCTCTGTTCTCTCTAACCCCCAGTCGGTCGTGGCAGATGGCCGCTCACACTGAGCCTGGTTCTGCTAGAGGTTTCTTCCTGTTAAAAGGGAGTTTTTCCTCTCCGCTGTCGCTACATGCATGCTCAGTATGAGGGATTACTGCAAAGTCAACGCCAGTGACTGTCCACTGTCTCTACATGCTCATCCGGGAGGAGGGAATGCTGCAAGTCACTGACTGGATGCAATCTGCTGGGTTTCCTTTCCTTAGACAGAAAAACTTTTTATCCAATTTGAATAAAAAACTGAATCTGACTGCACTGTTCAATGATTAGGATTAATTGTAATGTATGTACCTGACTTTTGTGAAGTGCCTTGAGACAACATGTGTTTTGAAATGGCGCTATATAAATAAAACTGAATTGAATTGAATTGAATTGAATTTGTCCTTTTCTAACCTATAGTAAATGCTTCAGACCTTACACACAGGAAAGTGCTTCTATTCAGTCTTCACATGCTCTTCTTCGCTGCTCCTGGTGATTTGCTGGGCGATCAGCAGTCCTCCCTCTCCCTCTCCCCAGTCACCTCCTCCAGCTCTTCTGGGGGGAGCCCAAGGCATTCCCAGGCCAGCCGAGAGACATAGTCCCTCCAGCGTGTCCTTGGCCGTCCCCTGGGCCTCCTCCCAGTGGGAGGTGCCTGGAACACCTCCCGAGGAAGGCGTCCAGGAGGCATCCGATATAGATGCCCGAGCCACCTCAACTGGCTCCTCTCGATGTGGAGGAGCAGCGGCTCTACTCCGAGCCCCTCCCGGATGGCCGAGCTCCTCACCCTATCTATAAGGCAGTGCCCAGCCACCATACGGAGGAAGCTCATTTCAGCCACTTGTATCCGGGATCTCGTTCTTTCGGTCATGACCCAAAGTTCATGGCCATAGGTGAGGGTAGGAACGTAGACCGACCGGTAAATCGAGAGCTTCGCTTTCGGCTCAGCTCTCTCTTCACCACAACGGACCGGCACAGTGCCCCCATTACTGCTGCAGCCACACCGATCCATCTGTCAATCTCCCGCTCCATTCTTCCCTCACTCGTGAAGAAGACCCCAAAATACTTGAACCCTTCCACTTGAGGCATGAACTCCCCTCCAACCTGAAGAGGACAACCCACCCTTTTCCGGTCGAGAACCATGGCCTCGGACTTGGAGGAGCTGATCTTCATCCGAGCCGCTTTACACTCGGCTGCGAACCGCCCCAGCGTATGCAGTAGGCCTTGGCTAGAGGGGCCAGCAGGACCACATCCTCTGCAAAAAGAAGAGATGACAACACCTGGTCCCCAAACCAGACCCCCTCCGGCCCTTGGTTGCGTCTAGAAATCCTGTCCATAAAAGTTATGAACAGGACCGGTGACAAAGGGCAGCCCTGTGGCAAACTCGCATGAACCCTCGAGCACCCTGTAGAGGGTATAGAGCTGGTCCAGTGTTCCACGGCCCGGGAAAACGAAAACCACACTGCTCCTCCTGAAGCCGAGGTTAACAACACGGCCGGACTCTCCTCTCCAATACCCTGGCGTGGGGCCTTACCACGGAGGCTGAGGGGGTGTGCCCCCCCTGTAGTTGGGAAAACCAAAAACCCTCCGGTCAACCCTTCTTATGAAGGGGACCACCACCTCAGCCCTTCCCAAACCAGAGGCACTGCCCCCGACTGCCACGCAATTTTTAAGAGGCATGTCAACCATGACAGCCCTACAACATCCAGGGAGTTGAGGTACTCAGGGCAGATCTCATCCACCCCTGAACCCCCTCCCCACCAAGAGCTTTTTTAACCACCTCCGTGACTTCAGCCTGGGTGATGAAAGGTTTTAAAACCCCGAGTCCCCCCCTCTGTTTCCACCAGGGAATGGGTGATGGCAGGATTGGGGAAACACGCCCGATTAATGTCCCCAGTCGGGGTCAGCAGCCTCCCCCCCCCACTGTAAACAGTTTTGGCGAAGCACTGCTTCCCCCCCCCTGAGGTGCTGGAAAGTTTTTTTCGCCAAAATTTGCTTTGAGGCCAACCGGTAGTCCTTTTCCCCATGGCCCCCACCAACTCCCCCCAGGCCCGGGGCTGTGGCACGATTGGGGCCCCCACGGTACCCGTCCGTGCCTCAGGAGTCCCACAACCCACCCCAGCCTCCTTTTCTTCAGCTTGACAGCATCCCTTACTCCCCGCCGGTGTCCAAGTGCATTTGGGACCCCTTATGTTTGAACATGGGGTTCATTATGGAAAAATCCTTACTAGCACAGAAGTCCAATAACAAAACACCACTCGGAATTCAGATCCAGGCCATTCCCCCCCGATCCCCCTCTCCAAGTGTCACTGTCGTTTCCCACGGGGGCATTGAAGTCCCCCAGCGAAAAATGGAGTCCCCCCGGGGCGGCACTATCCAGCACCCCCGACAGGGACCCCAAGAAGGCCAGTTACTCTGCACTCCCCGCCCGCCCATAGGCCAAAATGACAGTCAGAGACCTGTCCCCCAAACCCAAGGCGCAGGGATGCGACCCTTTCCCCCGGGGTAAACCCCCCAACCCCGAGACGGCTGAGCCTTGGGGAAAAACCCCGGGGCAAACCCAAACCCCCCCAGCCCTTCCCCCCGTGGGCCACTCCAGAGTAAAAAGAGAGTCCAGCCGCTCTCGAGGGGATGGTTTCCCCCCCCCCCAAGCTGTGCGTGGAGGTGAGCCCGGCCTTATTTCTAGTCGATATCTCTCGACCTCCCCGCACAAGCTCAGGCTCCTTCCCCCCAGTGAGGTGACATTGCACATCCCTTTTCCCCCCTAAAAAAAAATCGGGGTATCGGTCCGCCGAGGTCTCCACCTTCGTCCGCCGCCCAATCCGCTTTGCACTGGTCCCTCACGGCTCCCCATGCAGGTGGTGGGCCCACTGGGGGATTGCCTTGCGTCTCTCCTTTGGGCTTCCATTGCTTTTGTGTTTTTTCCCCTTCTTCACCCCTTTATTTTGCTTTGCTTGAAACAGTACTGGTCAAGCCGGGTCGTAACAATGATGGTGCTTAAGTTTAAGTCTTTAAATATGCAAAGGTCAAGACATACAGCAAAAGACACCAAAAGCAGTTCTACAAAATATTCGCTTTGGGGGGTTGAATACAAATGCATGCCACTCTTTTCAGAATATTTGTAAAGTGTTTTCCAATATGTATCATTTTCCTTTGATTTTCTCTGTTTTCCCAGTACTTTTGTGGTAAATCGCATGAAATACTAACAAAATACATCAAAGTATGTGGTTGTAATGTGAGAAAATGGTAGACTTTCAAGACCTTGGAATTTTTCGCAGGACGCTGGACATAATAGTTCATAGAATATAGAAAGGTGCTTTATAAAGTGACTTTGAAACATTGCACAATATTTATATCATTATATCATTTAGGGGATCAATACATTTTGATGGTGCAATACACTTCCTACCATGTGCCATGTGAAGTTGCGGGATGTGTAGCCTAACAGATGACCCCTTTGCAGTTGCTTTCATGTTATCTGAATATTTTTTGTCATTGAGAATATCCACCTGTATGGTACTTCCACTGTTTTCTCCCTCAAAGAGTTGAAATCAAACAATAGCTTTCTGTATTGCTCAAAGCCCAGAATTTCCATGATCTCAATGCTATTGTTCCAGAGCTGTCACCGGATCTTTGAATCCATCATCACCCTTTGAGGGCCATGACTTCTGTGTGTCGGTCCTGTGCAACTCCACAGGATATTAGGGCCACACAAAGGAAACGTCACAGGTCACATAACCCTGAAAAAATTTTAGGGATATATTTTTCACCCCCCTTCGTAAAAAAATCACATTTTCCAAATAAAATGGATAATTTTAAAATTTTTTTTTACAAGAAAAAAAGGTCCAGCAGGTGATAAGAGAATCTCCATGTCTTAAGTGACTACTTATTCACAGAAGAAGGTCCCTGGTGACACATAAAGAGAGAATAATTTAATAGATTTCATAACGATTGCAGCCACACTCAGTGGGGTTTTTTTCCTTACCCTTTGCACCCTTTCCCTCACCTTCCCCTTTTTCTGAGTATTAAATTTTTGCATTTTAATGGGCTTAAAGTAGAAAAGAATACAAAATTGACACCCAAGCTGCAACTAAATCATTACATGGGAAGGAGAGCGACACACACACACACGCACACAGCGAGTTTCCTGCTGATTTAAGTGTACAGGACATGCTTAGCATCCCAATGGATAATGAAACCATCATTATCAGAAAGGGAAAAAGACTGTTCCTCTAAAATATACATAAATCGGACCCACAGTGATGCTCTGTGTCTACCTAACTTTGTTTTATTGCTATTGGAGTACATATCAGGGTTGTTTGGGGTTTAAGGAGAGTAATATAAAATTATATTTTAAAGTATCATGTGTACAGTACAGTGACAAAATTCTATGGGGGTTCAGCAGATGGATGCTGTTCTTTATTTGTTTATAGGTAATGGAGTTGGAACAAATGCACCTCCTTTTAAAAAATTTCAGTTTAAAGAATATTTTTTTTTTACAACCCCTTTGGATTTTTTCCCCCTTTTTTTTTCCCCCAGCTTCCCAATTGTTTATTTTAAAATTTCCCCCTTTTTTTCCCTGTGTATTTCAATAAACAATATCTATAGATCCTAGGCAGTTTTCAATTCAATTCAATTCAGTTTTTTTTATATAGCGCCAATTCACAACACATGTTGTCTCAAGGCACTTCACCACCCCAATGGTACATACATTTCCCATTAAACCTAACCCCTTTACCATTGAACGTGCAGTCAGAGTTTTTTTTATTTAAAATTGGATAAAAAGTTTTTTTGTCTAAGGAAACCCAGCATATTGCATCCAGTCAGTGACCCCTTGCAGCATTCCCCTCCTCCCGGATGAGCATGTAGAGACAGTGGACAGTTACTGCCGTTGACTTTGCAGCAATCCCTCATACTGAGCATGCATGTAGCGACAGCGGAGGGAAAAAACTCCCTTTTAAACTGGGGAAAAACCTCCAGCAGAACCAGGCTCAGTGTGAGCGGCCATCTGCCCCCCGACCGACTGGGGTTGAGAAAACAGAGCAGAGACACAAAGAGAACAAAATAAGCACTGATTCAGGAGTCCCTTTTATGGGACGGAAAAGTAAATGTTAATGGATGTAGCCCCCTTTAGTCGTTTCCCCTAGAAAGAAAAGAACAGATAAACTCTGAGCCAGTTTTTTCCATGTCTGAAAGAGAGCGAGGTAGTCACAGTAAAAGCTCAGTCCCCATTGCCATGTCTAGGAGAGAGAAAGAGTTAAACACTGAAAGAAAGGGCCATGTGGATCATCGGTAGAGGCTGAGCATTATGTTGGGTTTCCAGCAGAAGCTTTTGGCGATGCCCCTTTTCCAAAAGGTGTCCCTGTAGACACAGAGGCAGGCCCCAGGTGTAGCTTTTAGGAAGAGGAAAAGAGAGAGAACCCCAAAGTAAAACCCTAAATAACAGAAATAATGCAAAATTGGGAAGTAGTGTGAGAATGTAGCGAAGAGGGTGAAATTTTTTTGGGGCCTTATTTTTTCCCCCCAACCCCAGAGCCTAACACAGATAGTTTCAGTTTAATTTTTTTTAGTTTTTTAACAGCGCTTATTTTTACAACAATGTCATCTCAAGGCACCCCACAAAGGGTCCCACTGATGGTCATTGTTATACTAAAAACCACAAGGATTGGGGGATACCTCTCTCTGTCAGACTGATTATAACCATTGGGAAAGAGAAGGGGTCCTACCCGGTAGCAGAAAAAAAAAAAGGGGTGTGTTTGCACCTCAACCATAACTGAAGGGGGGGTTTAGGCCCCCTAAACCCCTGACTCCCAGGTTGCTCCATCCAACAGGGAGGAAAGGGCCCCTCCCTCCCTAAAACTAAGCCACTCTAACTATAAGCGTTTACAAAAAGGAAAGTTTTAAGCTTAGCCATATAAGTAGACCGGGTGTCTGCCTCAAGGAATAAAGCGGGAGCTGGTTCTACAGGAGAGGAGCCTGATAACTAAAGGATCTGCCTCCCATTCTACTTCTAGAGACTCTAGGAACCACCAGCAAAACCTGCAGTCCCGGAACGAAGGGCCCTGTAAGGAACATATGGAACAATCAGATCTTTTGATGTATGATGGAGCTAGGCCCCTAAGGGCTTTATATGTGAGGAGGATAATTTTAAAATTCTATTCTGGATTTAACAGGGAGCCAATGAAGGGAGCTAAAATAGGAGAAATATGATCTCTCTTTTTTTTTTCCCCATCAGAACTCTTGCTGCCCCCCCTTTTGAATCAGCTGAAGGCTTTTAGCTGCATTTTTTGGGACATCCTGATAGTAAAGAATTCCAATAGTCCAGCCCCCTTGAAGTAACAAATGCATGGACTAGTTTTTCCACGTCACTCCCGGATAGGATATTTTCCAAATTTTTGGCAATTTTTCTGGAGGTGAAAAAAAGGAAATTTTTAAATTTTGTTTAATATGGGATTTAAAATGACATGTCCTGGTCAAAAATAAAA
The DNA here is from genome assembly GCA_036173005.1 of Crenichthys baileyi. Classification (NCBI taxonomy): domain Eukaryota; kingdom Metazoa; phylum Chordata; class Actinopteri; order Cyprinodontiformes; family Goodeidae; genus Crenichthys; species Crenichthys baileyi. The sequence continues at coordinate 181,696 of JAHHUM010003022.1, forward strand.
CCAAGGGGTTTTTTTTTTACTACCGGAGGTCAATTTTAATGCCATCCAGCTTAAGTGATTGACTAAGCAGTTTTTTTTTTTAAAGACGAAAAACTTCTGTCTTTGTCTGAATTTAGAAGCCCCCAAAAAAATTTTAAGTCATCCAAGTTTTTTATGTCTTCAAGACATGCTTGTAGTCTAAGTAACTGGTTTGGTTCATCAGGATTTATGGAAAATTAAAAGCTAGGGGTTCATCAGCGTAACAGTGAAAATGTTCTTTATGCTGCCTGATAATTTTTCCTACTGGAAGCATATATATAGTAAAAGAGAATTGGCCCCCCCAAAGTACTGAACCCCTGTGGTAACCCACAATTAACCCTGGAGTTTAAAATTTTCTTTAAAACATTTACCCCCCCCCCTTTTTTTTTTTTTTTTTTTTTTAACAAAAATTTGGAATCTGTCAGAAAAAATAAGAATTAAACCAGCCTAGCGCTGTTTTTCCCCTGATCCCTACAGCATATTCCAGCCTTTCTAAGAGAATGTATCGACTGTATCAAATGCAGCACTGAGATCTAAGAGGACAAGTACAGACACAAGTCCATTATCTGAGGCAATAAGAATATCATTAGTGACCTTTCAGCAGAGCTGTTTCATTGCTACGATGAGCTCTGAAACCTGACTGAAAAAACTTCAAAACAGGTCATTGCTGTGTAAATGCTCACACATTTGATTAGCAACTATTTTCTCAAGAATTTTAGATAAGAATGGAAGATTGGATATAGGTCTGGAATTTTTCAAGTCATCTCGATCAAGCGAAGGTTTCTTAAGTAAAGGTTTAATTACAGCTAACTTAAAAGCCTGTGGTACATATCCATTTACTAAAGATAGATTAATCATATCTAAAATGGGGCTGATAATCAGACGGAACACTTCCTTAAATAATTTGAGTTTTTAATTGAGTTTTGATATGTATTTTTTAAATTACTATGTACTTTCCAATTGCACAACATAATTTAGAGCCTATTTATAAAAAAAAAAATATTTGCTGAGGGCAAAATTGGAGAGATGAGTATTTTTTTTCATGCAGCCTTTCCAGCGCACACTGTACTGGCAATTGTAACATTAGTTACCAAGAAAAGCATGTCAAAACCTTGGTGGCAGATGTGACTTGGTGGCTGATGAGCTGGTGCACCAAGGCTATGCAGGTGTTGCCAACAAATAGAGGTTTGTGTAACAGAAAAGGCTATTCATAATATGTTTAGAATAATAGCAAAAAACTTTTTTTATTTCTGACTAATTTTTTATACTGTTTAGATCCTTATCATTATCCTGTGGGAAAATGTACATGAAAATGGAAAACTGTCTGTGGATTTGGTAATGCGAAACTTCATTTAAGACAACAAGCACCAAAGAACAACATGTCACCTAAATTGTATAGATAAATCATTTCAAAGAAGCTTAAGATAAAAAGACAAGTTGGGGTTCAATGTATATGTGATGAGGGCAGATCCTGCTGGTTTTTATTTCAGCAGTCTCTTATTAAGAATGTTTACAGCTGATGGAACAAAAGATGTCTTTTAGAGTTCTCTTTGGCTATTGGTCTGATCAGTTTGTGACTTATAACAGCTGAAAACCCATATGTAGTGCATGAGTTGGGGTTATGTTAGAGCTGAATAGCCTATTTCATTATTACCTGGGAATATAGATTATTTAATTGAGTTTGTCTATGTCCAATAATCTTGAATGAAGTATACCAGTTTATTCCTTTGTTTAATCAAAGGTTGTGTCTGATTGGAAAAGAGACAGGCATCTGTGAAAAGATAATGAAACAAGCCTGCACATCAGATGCTAAAAAACAGCTTACTGAGCTGATAACAGACATGGAAAAAAAACACCCAGACTCTCTTATCATTGTTTTGGGGGATTTTAACAGAACAATCTCTCCAATGAACTTCCAAAATACAGACAGCATATTATCTGTACCACCAGGGATAAAAACACACTGGACCACTGTTACACAGCTTTAAAAGATGCATACCCCGCTGTCACCAGGGTCTCTTTGACTTTCTGATCACTGCCTGCTTCATCTCATTTCAACCTACTAACAGATATAAAAATCTCCAAGGCAGTGGTTTAGACTGTTGGAAGGTAGACGAAGGGGTCAAAGCAGATGTTACAGACCTGCTTTGACTGCACAGATTTGTTTTTGAAGCTTCAGCTACTGACCTAAATGGGCTTGATGAAACTGTGACTTCCTAAATCAGTTTTTGTGAGGACATGTGTGCAGACCAAGACCTTTTGCACATACAACAACACTAAACCATGGTTCACTTCATATCAGAGACTTGCGCAGGAAAAAGCAAAAGGCTTACATCAGTGGGGACCAGGCCCTGTATTAGTAGGCCAGGAAAAAAACTGACCAAGGAGATCAGAACAGCTAAGGGAAGCTACACTGAGAAGCTAAAACTGCTTTTCAAGTAACAGCACAGCTTCAGTTTGGAATGGTCTGAAAAACATCACTGCGTATAAGAGTGCATCCCCACAACCTTAGCTGAGTCCTCATCTGGCAGACAACCTTAAAAGCTTCTACTTCAGGTTTGAAATGCAGCCATTTACAACTTCCTCCAACTTGTCCACATCTAACTTTATCGCAAAAGTCCTTTATGCACCAACCAGCCTCCTTTCCTCAGACACCCCTGTCTGGATTCAAGATCTCTGAGGAAGATGGAAATAGGCTATTTTCAGCATCGGACCAGGAAAGCTCCAGGACTTGACAATCTCTTCCCTTCGTGCCTGAGAGCATGTGCTGACCAACTGGCCCCCATCTTCACTCAGGGCACATTCAAATAAGCATGAAGAAGAAAGTCCATCTTATTAGGGTTTCTGTTGCTACTGTGGTATTTAAATGTAGTTGTGCGCCTGCACCCCATCACAACTCCACAAAGTCCAATGAGACATTTTCAAACTCATTTGTCTTTGGATTCACACTTTTACTTTGTTTTTCCTCTACTTATTCTTTATTGTAATGCGCTGCTCTTATGTTACTTCCTGTCTTCCGGCTTTTGGTATGCTGGACCGACATTCATATTTCCTTAGACAGAAAAGCTTTTTATCCAATTTGAATAAATAAATGAATCTGACTTCACTGTTCAATGATAGGATTAATTGAAATGTATGTACCTGACTTTTGTGAAGTGCCTTGAGACGACATGTGTTGTGAATTGGCGCTATATAAATAAACTGAAATAAAATAAATAAATAAATAAATAAATTACAAGCGAACCATCTGGGGTCCAGATAAACTGTGCAGAGACTGGGAGCTGTAACCATACCAGGGTACGGTTCTGTCGTCCATTTCAGGGTCCGGGATGGGTTTACACCAGCGTGATCTGCTCCAGAGACCGGATTCTGGCACGGTACAAAGCGTTCCAAAGGTTTGGTGTGAAAGCACTGTCAGATCTTCAACAAGTCTCTGGAGCCTGCTAGTCAGTGACTTTATGTGATCTGCCAGGTTTCCTTAGATAGAAAAACCTTTAACCTATTTGAATAATAAATTGAATTTGACTGCATTGTTTGATAACTACAGTGTGTTCGGTTTGGAATGTATGTACTTGCCTTGGAATCTGTCTGTATAATTCGACTGAATTTTTGTAATGTGCCTTGAGACGAAATTTTTGTATCTAGATCTATATAAACTCACTTAAATGAATGTAATTCAACTTCAGGAGAAAGCCATGAATGGGAAACATATACTGGTATTGGTGTTGGCATCTCACCATTCAAGAGGTGGGGCACATCTTGGAGAGTTTGCCAATTCATGGAGACACAGTCAACCATGCACACAAACTCACACTAAGGAGCAGTTAAAATAAAATGTATGCATTAGACTGTGGGAGGAAACCAGAGTACGAGGAGAAAATGTCCCACACTACCTGCCTTGCAAAAAACTATTTGTGTTTAGTTTTTTATGTTTTTATGTATTATAATCTTAGTACAAATGAAATGCAACCTCTTTGGATTTAAACGTTTTTAGACTATTTGATTTTTCACAAACTTTTCCATTGTGGTTTTATTGTAACAATAATAACATAGTGGAAAATGGTGTGTGTTGTTCTGTACCCTTAATGTTGGATTTAAATAATTTGACAACCTGGTAAAGGCCACATGATTTAAGTGATAAAACATTAAAACTGACAGTGGCTATCCTTGCTTTTTATCATGACTCTATGATCTGCTGCGGGGTTGTTATCAACACTATTTTAGTGCTGATAACAGCCCAGTATGAAGCATGATCATCACCAAATGGTGTAGAGGCATTAGTGAATGGTACAATTTTGGATTTTTACTACAAGTCAGTAATGTGGTATGGAGAGACTAAAAGCAAGGAGAACAAGCAAAAACATTTCTTGAAGAGAGAATCTGAACCTTTCCCCTTCAGCCATACTACTAGATCCTCAGTAGAAGATTCTCACAAAGGGATACAGAAACACTTCAAATATTTCTAAGCAAGTATAACAAGTCCATGTTTGCATTTGGGGGAACAGTAGAGTAAGATATCTAAAAAAGAACCTTATTTTGGTTTGGTTTAAAACTGAGGTACTGTTTGTCTTTTCAAGAAAAAAACAAAATCTGTTTTCATGAATTATACAGAAAAATGTAACAGATCTTTAAAAATATATTTGCATTCATTGCTCCTTTATTGAATGTTACATTTGTCTAGGATATAGCAGCTGTTCACTGAGGTTGCTATTAATTATCGTTATAAAGTAGTTTGGTTAACTTAATAAAAGAAAAAAAGAGGGAGAAGTAGCAGCTAAACATTTATTTCTTCAAATTTTATTTAATGGACATAAATAGGCCATGTCGGTGAAGTGAAAAGAAGGAAAGGACAGCCACTGAAAGTAGGCAAAACTTATGAGAATTAACAGAATTAAAGAGTCAGGAAAGTATGCTAAGTGACAATATTTTCTTGAGGATTTCCACTGAACTGAGACTGGAATGGAGGTTCACCTTAAGAAACACTTGAGCAATTTAGAAGGGCTCATTTAATTGGATAACAATTGCTTGTCAGCCCAGATCTCGAACCAGCTGAAAACATGAGGCACGACCTCATCGTAGGTGTACTGCATCCATTCTGAGACATCTAGAAAAAAAATAAAAGGGGGTAAAAACTTTTACAGTTAACCATAGTGGAGGACGTTGACTCTCTTGAGACTTGCAATGTTATGACTATGCACATGAGATAATTTATGCAACCAGGCTTTATTTGAGGCAGAAATACGAAACCTGAAGTCAGGTTTTGTATATAGCAATCAACTGATGGATTATGAAAGCTGTTACTAATTCCTTATTGTGTGCTTTGATTTATTTGGCTGGTTTCCTTTTGACTTTATTGGACAGATGTTTCCTTCTATTTTTAAGTACCCTGTTTCAGATATTGATTTTTTCTATGCTTTCCAGTCAGTTTCTTTTCTGTGATAGATTTGAAGCTGTAAATGAATGCATCACTTTTCAAGTCTTGCTACAAATTCTGAGTTGTATTTAGATCTAGACTTTGACTAAGCCATTCTAACACATGAATGTACTTTGATTTAAATTACTCTATTGTAGTCTCAAGCCTTTTCCAGCCTCTAGCAGATTTTCTTGCAGAATTGAACTGTATTTAGCACTATCCATCTTCCTATCGTCTCTGAAGCAGAGTTGCCGTCTGTCCTGAAGAAAAACATCCTCAAAGCATGACACCACCACTAAGGTTGGGGGATAAAATCTATTTTTCATTGTATTCACATGCACATTTAGACAAATCTGAATTGATTGACATATGTCAAATATGACATATGTCAGTTATCTTAATGTTAATTGATAACCTAATTTTGAAGAAAGTAAAATACAGAGCTTGGATGACATCAGTGGGGCACCCAGACAGTTTATATTAAACAGGATGCTGAGAAAGAAATTCAAGTTGCAGCTCCTGCACTAAATAGAATGTAAGTTCAACTAGAGGCACACCATGTACAAGCTGTGTAAATCTTAAATGAGAAACAACATTACATTGTTCTACCCAGAGGCAGAAGAAAATAGCTGATCGTACCCTGCCTCTGCCAACTAGTTGACCATAGAGGAAACAATGTCAAAGTTTTCCCTAACTTGGAAAAGGTAAAGTGCAGTTTTCCTCACAAATGATTCTGGATAGCCATTGGACATTCATTGGAGACCAGGGCTTCCGAGCTATAGAGCGCTCTTTAAATAGAAAATCCCATCTCAAAGATATTTCACAGAAACAGCAAGCCCCACACTCTACAAAAAGTGACTTCTAAAGGCAATTTGTTGCACTGGGTTTTATTTTGCAGTATCAGTGTAAAGTGGAGTGAATACAAATGTATTGAGCTCCTTTTAAAGTCTTAGCTGAAAAAACTGAAACATTTCCTCTGCAACCATCCTTTACCTTTGATATTATATTTATGCAGTTTGTGTTGATCTATCACATAAAATCCAAATAAAATACAAAAGGCCTATAACATGACAAAAAGTTCAAAAGATATGAACACTTTTGCACAGAGCACTATACAATTAAGTACTGTTAATTTATCCTGTTCAGGACAACGGAGATAGGATCCAACTATTCCTTGAATTTGCTTCTGAAAACACCAGCATATGTTTTTTTTTTTTTGTGGCACAAGTGGCCTTCATTTTTCCCAGTATTTTTTGACAGAAGATAGACAGGAAATGGAAAGGGAAAGAGAGGGGAAGACATGGGGCAAATGTCGCCGGGGCCGGGACTCAAACCTGGGACAGCCACGTCGAGGAATAAGGCCTCCGAATATGGGTCGCACGCTTAATCCCCTACACAACCAGCGCTGTGCCCCAACACCAGCATATCTTAATATAATATTTGGTCTTTTTAAATAATACATTGATGCTGACCTGTTACCACCCAACCTCATTAATCTTATTGACCTGCCAGTCACGACAGGTAATTAAAATGACATGAAAACATAACCATGACAACCCTTGTTAAGAATAAGAAATTACCAGTCTTATGAAAACTTTAAATAAAAAGAGCCAGGTAAAATTTCTGTGTCGTAGAAAATTGACTGAGCTTTTACCTAGAAAATTACCTATTGATATTATTTTTTAGCAGTAGAGAACACTGTCTCACTAAGCAGATATGAAAAAATATTGAACTAGTATGTAAGGGCAGTCATTAGATGCTCAAACGGCTAGAAGAAAAACTATGCCCTCTATTGTCTTCTGTTTTGGTCAAAGGGATGTTTTTGTAGCCATGAGACAAACTCCCAGTTATTGTTAATAAGCTTTAGGTAAATGCTTGATTTGTATTCTCATGAGTTTTTAGCATGTTTTTATCATCCCATTTATTTATGAGGTGATTTTTGCTGGAAACTGAAGATGGAACTACGTGAGGCTCAATTTTAGTGGAGACATTGGGTTTGTTTTTAAAAACCTGATGAACAGACAGTTTACAGTATGACTTTTGTAGTCTCACTTCTGAAATGGTGTTAGATTTGTTAAAGCTTGAAGATTAGCTCTGTGAGTTGTAAGCTTGGAAAGCATGAGTCACTGTAGCCAAGGCCTATGCATACGTCTGTCTATTTGCCCGTCTCTTTTGGTAAATGGGTGAGAAGCACAGTACACCCTGGACATTCCATAACAGGGCAGCACAAAAACAAACAGGAAAAACCATTCATGGACACAATCATACCCAAGCGCAATTTAAAAAGGCCAATTGGCCTAACATGCATGTTGTTGAAATGTGGCAGGAAGCGGAAACACCTGGAGAAAACCCACACAGGCAAACTCCAGACAGAAAGGCCCCAGACTGGGATTTTAACTAGAATTTTGTTACTGCAAGAATACTTTGCTTAAAACTTTTCCATCATGTAGTTTCAGCCAAGCTCTTGTGATAATCAAAGTGAGTTGCTGTTATTTACATTTCTATAAAAAAACAACTGTTGCTGAGCATGATTCCATAACAAGGATGAAAAAAGGTTGAAAAAATAATCGAATCCCACCAGCTTGGCTTTTAAGTGGATATAAAAGCTTTCATCACAGATGGATTTAATCTCTACAAAGCATTTCATGAACTCATTCTCACCCCTCTTCAAAAGAAGGTATTGATGGGTTGTGGAGGTTGAAAACTGTACACCTACATTACACTGCACAATCTTCAAAAGTATTGAAGGTAATCAGGAAAAAATGTTGTTGAATACTGCATGATTGATTTAGCTGAAATAAGCTACAGTTTTGTTATATGTCATTTTGCACTTTTACTGGTAATACTTCTTGGGCACAATATAAGTTGTGGCCAAAAAGCTAAATTTAGCCATTTTATTTAAATACAATCTCTGTACGAAGCAAATATCAAATTATGTTTGAGCTCCTATGGGCTAAATTTTAATGAGGAACACGTCTGGACTTCATAACTATTAAGCAGTGTTTGATTGTTGTTAAGCGAATGACGAGTTTGGAATAGGCAATACTAGACAACAATGAAACTATTTCATTTTCAAACCTAAAGCTTGAGTTGTTTTTCAGTTCAGTGTGTTATTTAGATGTTTGCCATCAGAGGGACATATGTGCCGCAGATGATTCACAGATGTGCCAACTCTAACCTTCAAATTCTAAGGTTTTGCATATACATGACTGAAGACATTTACAGGTGCACCTAAATAAAACTGAATTTCATGAAAAAGTTAATTTATTGCAGCAGTTGAACTCAAAAAGTGAAACTCACGTATTATGTAGCTATGTAGTGTTTATTTTGGGTAATTTTGATAATTATGGCCTAAAAGTTCTTTAGGATTCAAAATGTAATAACGACATATAAATAAAACTGGATAATCAAATGAGACCAAAACGATATTTAACACAGAAATATCAGCCTACGCATTCACCAGAAAGACTGCTGATTAGTGCAGCAGACAGCCATAAACAACTTCGATAAGTAGGCAAAAAAAAACAGATCAAAGAAGCTTATACTGTTCAGAGGGTACCAGCATATTAATAGAAGGTTAAGTGAAAAAGGGGAGGGGGAGTAGCATTTTTTAAATAAATGAACTTTAAAATATACTAATATCTTGTAATGCACCATTCATATTCATATTCAATAAAATAGAATATGCATTTCAGTGAAGCTCGTTTGACAGATTAAAAGCACTTTTTCAAAAAATAACAACCCTTAAGCAGGTATTTAACATACTTTTCATTGAGTCCACATTCCTGCATTCAAATGTTTTGTTGGTTTGTTGTAATATTCCAGTCTTAAATGAACTTTCAAACTGTTTGCGTGGCAACACATGGCAGGGAGGTGGTCAAGTCATTTGTATTCATGGAAAACATTTTCGTACAACAGTTAAAGCAGATCTTTTTTTCTGTTAAATTGTAACAAATTTTCGGTCCATTTTTTAATTTTTTTTAACAAAGTTTTACATTGTTTTTATTAGCCTTGGAGACATGACTGTCTCATTTTCTATCAGAAACATATAACAAATATTTTAAACCTAAAACGAGGTCTGAATAGCGAGGTCTGGTTTTGGGCTTAACTGGAGTTTTATCCATCCATAAATTACATCAGAATTTCAGTCTTTAAAGCACTCTGGCTGTCGTAATTTCTCATTTACATATTTGATCTTGGTTTGATTTGAAAGCTCGTAATGCTCTTTCAAGCACACAAAACTTCTGCTTGTAAAATTGTCTTTCTGACTCGGACGGAATGGGTGCTTTATACTTTTTTTTTTTTTAATATTGACCTCACCCGCACCCTATCTCACCCCAAGCCCCAGTCAAAAGTTACCAGAGCCGCAACGAGTGTGTCTTTAAGTGCGTGTGTGGAGTTCTCCTGCACCGGGTGGCTGAAAGGAGGGGTTGGAGTGAGTGACGCTGGCTGCGCCTTGATGCTGAGCGGAGCGCTCACCTGCAGACGAGAAGAGCCGGGGAAAACTCGGGACAGAGCGGCAGCACACACTCGCGGAGCGCTGGGTGGGACATATCGAGCAGTCTGACCAAAGTGGAAGAGGAGATTAAACGATCACCGTGGAAGAGACACAGACCGAGCCTCTTTCTCTCTGGTTCCTTGTCCAGGCAGCTGTGACTCGCTTTTACTCGCCATAATGAGGACTGACTTCGCATTGGTCCTGACGGCAGCGCTTCTTTTTGATACGTTTTGGGTGAGATTTCTCTCTCTTGTTTCATAAAGCTTGTGATAAATGATAAGAAAGTCACGCAGGAAGATAGAGTCGCTGCGGTTGTGCTGCAGCACCAGCCGCGCTGCTCCTTATCTTCCTACAAGTAGGCTACGCAAATAGGTTCCCTAATGAATTCCCACCATGTAACAACAAATAAAAAGTGAGACAAGTCGGTCCCGTTTGTTCTGGCAGGTTTTTCCCTCTGAATCGGAGCCATTTCAGCGCTGGGCAGCAGTACCCCACACAAGTTAAATTACGCACCAGGGTGATGCCTTCTTCATCAAAGTAATTTAGTCATCCTATCCAATTTAGATTTAGCCGCCTTCATTTGTAAGCCAATCTCCTGTATAAAGTTAAACTTAGAAGTCTGTTTTTCGTTATTTAATCAATTAAACCTAAAGAAAGTCTGTGCCGGTGGGTTTTCCCTGATGGCGCTCCAAGTAGTCCCTCTTTCTCTTTCTGCTGCAGTTTCAGCATGTTACTTCTTATTTGGATTAGAGCTCAGTATCTTTTAATCTTCCATTACTATAAATCAAAATTAAAATCTGCAGTGCCATACTGCTGTTTAATATTCATCCAACCAGCTATTTGTGTTGTTTGCATGCATTTATGTGTGTGTGCATGTTTTGGACGCTGCCTGTGTGGGTCACATCATTGAATTTAACCATCACTAAGCAATAATTCTGTGGTGCAAACTTGTGTGCAGACAATTTGATTCCAATACACAGTGTACACACTCACACAGACACGTATGTACTGCACAGTTCCCCCCTCAGCTAGAATAAGACCCACAAGGGAGCAAATGATGCTGCATTTATGCTGCTTGCTCTGCTGTACATATATGTCTCACTTAACCCTGTGCATAACACCTAAGCCAGAGACACACCAATCAACAGGCCAGACATCAGAATAGGTCAGTATTCCCTTGATTGACTATGATCTGTGATTAGAAGATCAAAGATGGAAAAATCGGATTTTCTTTCCTATGATTAAATGACTCAAAAGTAATGCCATTTTCGGTGCATAAATGCACAGGATGTTCATTGATGCACTTTTTTTAGTTAAATAAAAGTCAGATGAATGGGAATAATCTTGTAATTCCACCATTTTTTGTTGGGTTCAAAGCTACCAAAGACCTACAGCAAATTGTTTTCATCTTTTATGTGATAAAGCCCTCAGAATAAAACAATCGGAATTAGTCTAAATAAGGATTTGGAGAAAAGACCTCAAAGAAAAATCTATATCAGCCAGGAAATGCCTGATCTGTGCATCCCTAACATTTCTCTTTACAGTCGACAGGAAAAGAGCACGTTATATCTCAAGCTACAAACTAAGGGACAGTTTAATCAGCAGCACGCTTACCCACACACAAGCAAAAATCTAGTTTATAAACTTACTGATTATATTTCTGCTTACTGATTTTTTTCCCAAAGAACACGGCCAATAGAAAAAAAGGGAATATTGGTATCTATGTTTATTGATGTCTTATGCAGTTTTTTTTTTTTTGTCCTTCCAGAGGAATAATGGGGAGCACGCCTCCCAAGGTCCCTGCCGACCGGGCTTCTCGAAAAGCTTCTACTCCATGCAGATATCGAGGGATGTACTGCAAGGCCAGGGCGTAGTTAAAGGTAAGCATCTTAATTGGCCTGTCAGGTGGTTTACATTTTGTTGGGACTATATACCTTCGGGTAAAAATATACTTCTGCAGATAAAACAGTAATGCGCCTTCTTTTACATCTACAGTCTGCATATTTAACAGTATTTGAGTATTGCTTGTGGGGAAGTTACACAAAAACTGTGTCATAGCAGAAACTACACCTGCTTTGGTGGAAATATTTGGTGATGAACATAATGTCCAGTATGTTCTGAAGGAGCTGCTGAAGTACACTGTTTTTTTACTCTAGATTGCTCACAATAACCATGTTTTGACTTTTTAATATTAGATCGTGAGCAAGGCTTTACTATTCATCACACCGAAATTATTTGTGTAACTTTTTTCATTGACTTTCTGTTATATGTTTTTTGAGCCTGCTCAGCCTTATTCTCTTCAGTGCTTTTTTTGGTCATAATCCATATTTCACTTACTGTGACCTTAACACCACATTATCTTACCAAGTTTTATGTGAATTGCTTCAATTACACAACGAGCCGAGCAAGTTTGAGGACCTGATAGTGCAGGAAATGGAATCGACATCCTGTGTCTAATCTGGCAGTGCTCCTGCCAATGTGAACTAATTGCAATTCTCTATTGATCCAAATGTTTTTTTCCCTCATAGCTGAAGCTGCATTGTTCGGCTGTGGGCAACAATGGCTCTTTCTTGTGTCTTCTGTGTCTCCGGCAGCTGCACGGTCTATATTTCTCACTCTTCTTAGCTGTGAGAGACTTGGCAGAGATTCATCTTTTGAGATGTTATGTCCTGACTTTGTCCATGCCCCCCCCCCCTCCACACGCACACGCACACACACACATACACATGGAGCATTTTTTTGGATTCAGGGTGTATAGTCACACTCCATGCAGTGCAGTATTTCTTTGCTATTCATACATGTCCATACATGTGTTTGTTTGCTGTGATATTATAGTGGCGGAGGTATCAGCTCTTATTTCAGTGTTTCATTAACTTCAGCTTATTGCATCCTGGCTGAGCGTGGAATTGAATGTGGGATATTGTCACTTCCAGTAAGCTCGTTCTAAGTGTGGTAGTGATGTCTTCAGCCCAGCAGGGGGTGTCAACACAATCACAAAGAGTCACAAAATGAGCCATCCCTGCTGCACAGGAGTCGTTTATTCTAGCGAGCGTTATTTATCTAGTTTGGTCTCCGGGAGATGAAATTATCACACTATCTGCCTTCACACATAAACTAATCTTTGGTAGGCCTAACATGCTTATTTTCAGGTTTCTGTGTGCACCTGCACTAAAAGCACAGACTGCAAGCCACACTAAAGGCAACTTAAAGGGTAAACCTGTTGTAAACTGTGGTATATTGTCTTACAAAAGTATTCCACAGCCCTTGGACATTTTCACATGCTGTAGCATAAAACCTTTAGCAGGACACAAACTCCAAGTTGCACTTAATTCTAGAGAGGAAGAAGAAGGGTGCACAAATGTTATTTTTTTCCAAGGTTTTTACAAATACAAGTGTGACATGCATTTGATTTTAGCCAAATTTCCCAATTGGATTTAGGTCTGGCCTTTGACTGGGAATTTCTAAAATATGAATATGATTTGATCTAAACCAATCATCCACTGATCCTTTATAGCTCTGGATATATGTTTAGGGTCAAGTCAAGTCAAGTTTATTTATATAGCGCTTTTCAGCAACAAGGCACTCAAAGCGCTGTACATGAGGAAAAACATTACAATGATACAGAAAATCAAACATTATCCTGTTGGAAGGGAACTTTTGGGAAAAGGTTTTCTTCAAGTATTGGCTTGTATTTTAGCTTCATCCATCATCCCATCACCTCTGACCACTGTGCTGAAGAAATGCTTCCCACATCATGAGGATGCCACCCTTATGTTTCACTGTGGAGGTGGTGTGGTCAGGGTGATGTGTAGTGTTACTCTTTCACAACACAGTGTTATGCATGTGAATTTATACTGAGATTTACACACAGGTACACTCTATTTACAAATTAGGTGACATCTGAAAAAGGTTTATTGCGCTGGGTTTTATTTAGTGGTATCAGAGTAAAGGGAGCTGAATATATATACATACCACACAGATTTTTATTTGTACGAAATCTTGAAAACCATGCATTATTTTTCTCTACTTCAGAATTCTGAATATATTGTATTAGTCTCTCACATTCCATCCCAAAGGTTTATGGTTTTAATGTGACAAAATTTGAAAACGTTGTGGAATTTGCACTGTAGTATTTGGACATGAATTAAATATCACTGACATTATTCCTTTAAATCAGAACGAAAGCATATTTTATTTATTATTTATTTATATTTTTGTTTAGCATTTTTTATTTGTTTTGTCCCTTCTGCTTGAGACGATCACTGCCCCTTCTTTGTAGCCTCACAGCTGCACTATCATCTTCATTTGTGTCTGAGAGCACAGATGTTGTAGACACACACCCACACATCCAATCTATGAAATACCCAGTCTTGCGATGTGATTTACACGCCTTAGGCACTTGATTAATAGCCGAAAAGGGTGTCACAGTAAGAAGGTGGGAAGGAGCCTCTGCAAAGGCTTTCACAATAACATTGTTTAACCCAAAACCGTCAGATGACGGAAGGAGTGATGACAACCCTCTCATCCACATACACTTGTGCACAAACATAAATATATTCGTGTTAGCCACGAGGGGTAAAAATGGAAAGGACAGAACTAGGACCTTGGTCTTGATGGGTAGCTTACCCTGGTCCAGACAGGATGTCAGCAGGAAAGAGGACAGTGTAATGTTTCACTCTGATATGCCAAATTTAGACAAAAGCATAAGACCGGCGATTTGCAGTAAATACTTTATGTCTAAAGAGCCATTGTTGCGAAGTAAAATTTTCATTAAACTATACTTTTGTCTGTGAAAGAACTGATTTCCTCTTTCATGACTGTATTTTATCTCCTATTTCAATGCTGCTCTGCTCTGCTAAGTGATCATTTACAAGCTCAACTCCATAATGAGCCATTTAAAAAGTTTCTCAGTGTTGTTTTCTATAAATCCTCTTTTGGGGAACAATAGCGCTAATTTGATCAGTCTAAAAAAAAGTTTTTTTTAGTTCTTATCAAAAGTGCTGTTTTTAAGCTTGAGTTAGTTTCTCAAACACATTAGTCTGTGCTGTTATGTAAACAGGTTCATCACAAGAAACTGGAAAAACTGATTTATTTCAGGTATTCTATTTAAAAATCAAAACATATAATATTTAGAATCATTACATGCAGGATGGTGCAGTTATTTGTGTTGATTTTTATGCTAATAATATATAGCAAATGAAAACCAAATTTTTGTTTCTTACAAATTTTGAATATTGCATACGATCAATCAGGATTTTTATAATTTCAAAATTTTATCTTATGATCAGGTTATAGCCTATCCAAGAGTGCTGTACAAAGAGTACATTAACAGAAATTTAAGTGGAGGGAAAAACAGTGGTAGAAAAACTGCAGTCTGGAGAGGATTTTAAAGCAAAGCCTATACATGAGTTTGCAGGAGATTTAAAAGGCTCGTGGAGTACAGCTGTAGTCAGTTTCTTAACTGCCACCACTCAGATATATCCAGGCATATCTGCGCTATTGGACTTTTTTTTTTAAAGCCATTTCTTTTAACATTAGAAGTATTCTAGCTGGGCTAAGGAGAAGGACTCAACTGCTGTTCAGTGGTCCAAAGTCTTTTTTTTTCAGATCAACGTAAATTTAGCATTTTAATTGTAAATCAAGGTCCTAGAGTCTGGAAAAAGAGTGGAGAGGTACATAAATTGATATAAACAGAGCAGAAAACAGTTATGTGAAGGGATTCAAGTTAAGACATTTTTAAAATGGACTAAGGTTTTCTAAACAGAACTTTAGAATAATTTAACCCTTATATGTGATATCTAAAAAATCCAAAGCTTTGCTGGAAGAACAAACAAGGAAATCATTGCAGTACCACTTGATGATTTTGATGAGTATTTGACTGTCAAGCTTCGAAATTTCATCACCAAAATGAACAGAAGTCAATTCTTGAAATATATCAATCTGCATGTATTGAATCTATATAATGTGAGATTCATCTTTTGAGTTGAATTACGGAAATAAATGATCTTTTTATGATACTCTTATTTGTTGTGATGCACCTTCCTAACTGAAAAGATTATTTGCATTTCCTTAGAATAAGCAATTTAAGTTTTCAAAATG